>JAAGKR010006501.1:0-39945 GCA_011419295.1 Clarias macrocephalus
CAGTTTGGTGAAGAACAAGGCATTTTCCAGCACGACCGAGCACATAAGGCATAAGGCAAAAGTGATTAACTAAGTGGCTCGGGGACCAAAACGTTGAAATTTTGGGTCCATGGCCTGGAAACTCCCCAGATCTTAATCCCATTGAGAACTTGTGGTCAATCCTCAAGGGGCGGGTGGACAAACAAAAACCCACTAATTCTGACAAACTCCAAGAAGTGAATATGAAAGACTGGGTTGCTATCAGTCAGGATTTGGCCCAGAAGTTGATTGAGAGCAGCCCAGTCGAATTGCAGAGGTCCTGAAAAAGAAGCCCAACACTGCAAATACTGACTCTTTACATAAATGTCATGTCATTGTCGATAAAAGCCTTTGAAACGTATGAAGTGCTTGTAATTATATTTCAGTCCATCACAGAAACAACTGAAACAAAGATCTAAAAGCAGTTCAGCAGCAACTTTGTGAAAACTCATATTTGTGTCATTCTCAAAACTTTTGACCACGACTGTATGTTTACTTTTTTGATTACTACCTATTGAAACTCTTGTGCTTTTTTATTTATTTTTTATTTTTTTAGGCTGGTTGGGACGATTAGCAAGTGCACCTTCTTTTTACAATGCTTGTATGTTTAAGCTGTGACTCTCTTGCAATTTTCTAGTTGGTTTTCAGTAAAATTTGACAAATTAAACCGGGTCTTTAACACCAGATGATTACAATATAACCTGGATTTAACATCAGTTTGTAATATATTTCTAATATATTTCTACATGTTTTTCCTGCAATCGATCCCATGTAGCTATCCCACACATCTTATTTAAATTCTCACAAGAGCACAAAGAAGAAGAAAAAGAAGTCGAAGCACTCTTCAGATATTGTATGTAAATAACCCAGAAGAAACAGTTTCTCAAGAGTTTTAGCACATTTCACCTTTCAATGGAAACAGCATTAATGTTGCATATTATTTTGTGCCATTATTTTTTTTTCTCCAACAGAGTAATGGCTATGACAATGATTACAGCACAATTTCCAGTCGGGTTAGTATCACTACTAACCGTATTTCGGAAGATTTTTTTGTATGTTATAAAACATTTCATTTATTATTTCAATAATTTTCAGCATGAACTGTTTTTTTAATGAATGCATTTTGTAGGAGTGTTTCATGGTGCATGAACACACCTTCAGAAATTTCTGTACTAGGCAAAAACTAATGCTAACAGAACATGCTGTGTGTTGTTTGGTCTGTTAACACAACTGCAGGTGGGATACATAGCTTTGGCTCAGTTTGAGTATTATAAATCATGTGCTGTGAGCCATGCTCCAACCTTGGTGATGGCAGTAGAAAGTAGAAAAAAATAATAAATTTGCTTATGAATTGTGATTCTTTTTCTTTTGTAGTGATTTTTCTATCGCCTCATTAACTACTACATAAATTTTTTTAAAAACTATTTTTAGATTTATAATAGAGATGAACGGGCTGGTTGGCTGGTTTCCCGGTTGATTGGTCGTGACCGGTGATCGGCCGATCAGCCTCAAATATGAACAATTCTGTACCAAGCACAGAAGCACCCATGTGGCGCAACAAAAAACTCTTAATGTCTTTAAACTCTTCAGTTTGGATGGTTTTGGTGCTTGGTTGATCTTGGTTGCTGCATGCAGAGCTTTATATATTTGTTTGTGCATGTGGACTTTCTTCTATAATTCAGACGTTTAAATTTTTTGATTTGATTCTAGCGGCTGAGATGATCATTTCTATCTTGCAGATGGAATATAAGAATAAGAAGTTCTGAATATATCTGAATGGAAATCTAATAGGAAGCTGCAGTAATGGTTGTGTTCATATTAAAAGCCACATTGGGCCTCCGAGTGGCGCAGTGGTAAAACTCGCCCTATCATCCGGAGATCGCCAGTTCGAATCCCGGGTGGTGCTGTAACCTCTCGCAGCCGGAGGTCTAGAGAGAGCTGATTGGCCGAGCTCTCTCAGAGGGGAGGGATGAGAGGTACTTGGTGCTCCCACTTTAATCACGGCTCTACAGCCAGTCAGGGGCGTCTGTGAGCTCGCGCAATGGAGGGAGCAGATAGCGCTGTGTGTTACGCCGCCCCCAACGGTGCGCGAGCGAGCGGTTTGAAAAGATGCGGTCGGCTGGCGTCACGTGGTTCAGAGGAACCACGTGATAGGCTTTGGCCCTCCCGGCTGAGTGGAAGTAGCCTTAATGTGGGAGCTCCCTAGTGACGGGGAGGAATTGGACACGACTAAATTAGGGAGAAAATCGGGGAAAAATCCCCCCCAAAAAAGCCACATTGCTCAATTTGCATGTCATGATGGTTTACATTCATATTTACATATGACTGTCCTCTGAGTTTAAGAATGTTATGTTTATGCGACTGCTCATTTGTTTCAAACACTGGAGGCGATTTTATAAAAAAATATGCTTGTAACTGTGTTCCGGGCGATGACGAGCTGTTAGTCAGCTTTATATGTTGTCCTGGTTCTATTTTTTCCAATGAGAGGTTTCCCCCTTCTGGAACCTCATATAAGAAGAACCCCTTTCTTAAAGACGTATATATTCCTTACATGGCTTGTTGCTCAGATCTGCTGTGAGGTGGCTCAGCAATAGCTCATTTACATAGACACTAAAATATCCCATTCAGCTAATGATTAAAATAAAGGAAGTTTAAGGTATGAACAAATGCATTATCTGAGAACAAACACACTAATATACACACTTTAGGGCAGCCCTGTGCTAAGCTGTTGCAGAAATGGTAAAATAATGGGAAAGACTAAACATTATTTTCCATTTTAATTGCTTCTGGTGTTAGTGATGTGTCGCAATTGTGTTATTTCTAGGAAAATCCAACAGAATCATAAAGGACTTGGTCTTTGTAAACATCTATTAACAATATCTATTAAAAGCAACATTATGTGTACTTCATTATTATGAAGGAACTTAAGGGAACTCTTGTAGTAGAAATGTAGCAGTACACCCAGCTCACAAAAGATTTTGTGATGTGTGCTGTGTACATAATGATAACATTGATAATGATAATATTGTTTGAATATAATAAATGAATGTATAATGCATCTCATTTGGGTTGCATGGTGGCACAGCAGGTTGTAATGGCATCAGTCCTGAGCTCAGCTTACCGTCTATGAAGTGTTCTCACTGTGTCTATGTGGCTTTTCTCTGGTCCCTCTGGTTTCCTTCTACCTCACAAAAACATGTCAGTGAATGGATTGGCCACACTAAATTAGGTGTGAATGAAGGTGTGTCAATTATGTATAAATGATGAATAATCATTTCATAACTCAGCTGATGTGTATTTGTGTATTTTCTCTCTCTTACTTGTTTTCTATGTTTTCTCATGTTTCATTCACGCTTATTAGGGATCTTTATATGAAAACAGTCTCTGCGGGAGCTCGCTGCGCTCCAGTACTCGTACTGTAAGAAAGAGATCTGCTCGTGTCTTTTCATCGGTTGTAAACTAACGGTGCTTGCTGTCCAAAACAACTAATGGATGTCTTGTAAGAAATAAAACCCTTAGTGGCATGCTTTTATAGGAACATGATCCACAGCAAGTTGGTGAGTAATGAACTGATTCGAGCCTAAATTACCACCTCGAAGTGGATTATTTTCCTATAACAGCACATTACTTCACTTTAGTCCTCTTATACCATGGTGGTATATTTGTTATTGCATGTCTACAGTAAACCGATTTAGTTCCCCTTTATCACTGGTAGCAGCTATAAAGAGTCTCGCACCCTAGCAGCTCTTTCAAAGTTAAATAAAAAAAAAATTGGCTTGCTTGCTCTGGAAACCAGACTCAATGTATTAGTTCTGGAGAATCTATCATGGCAGAAAACAGACTGGCTATTACATGTCAAGCCTGCCTTAATTAAATAAAAACTTGGAGAATGTTTCACCACCTTTAGCATTGATTGTATTGTCTCTGATCAGTCAGTTTTTCTGTGGAGTCGAGTGCACACAGGATTCACCCACAGTCTCTTTATTTGCTTACTTTTGCTTAATGCAGGTCTGTAATTTTTATTTTCTGAAATACAGTAACATCTTTTCCACAACCACATTATACAGTATGTCTTCTTACATGTGACTTGGTGAAAAAGAACAGTTAAGAATTAGTGAATAGTTAATAGGAAGATCCAATCAAAGGTTAATTATTTCTTTGTTTAAATTCAAATCGCATCTTTTTTTGACCAGGCGGTGTACGCACTTGTTTAATCAAGGACAGCATGTTTTTAATCGGTTTCTATTAGCCATTCATTATCTGCAACATTCTTTATACAAGTGATTATGAATAAGCTCTCACTATAGGAACAATGATTTATTAGACCAGGTGGCTTGAACTACTGACACACCTGTGCTGTTATTAAAAGAATAAAGCATCATCTGATTCAAGAATTGAGCACTTTATTGCGACAGGTTTGTAGACACTTGAACATCAGACCCATATGGGACTTTACTGATTGATAAGAGGCCCAAACCTGTCCAGGATGACACTGAACCCACGTGTGATAAGGTGCCCAATATCCTTTCTAGAAATGTGCAGCGCATTATAACAGCTAAGGGGAATACATTTTGAATTAGATGATCAACAAGCATATATGAGTGTCATGATCAGGTTTCTACAAACTTTTGCCCTTCTTATTGCCTGTTTTGTTCCATAACAATCTGTGTGCGCGTGTGTGCGCGTGTGTGCGAGACGGTCACAGGAACATAATTTAGCTGATTTGTTGTTAAAATTTGCGACTGTCTCTGTGTATATCATCCATATGGCTTTTGCATGAATTTTTGAAGGAGATCAACATTTAATCCAAAATGCTGCATTTAACTCATTAGCCAGTCCCAATTTTGGCTTTGGTTAATAAAGTGTTTTCGTGTTTTTACATCCGCCTAGTTGTCCGAGTATAGTGGTCGTTTGGCCTCAAGCTCCAGAGCATCGTCCAGGGCGAGTTCCAGATGTGCTAGTCCAGTGGTGAGCTTCTGTTTCACCCAGAGTGTCACTTATCTTTCAGGCATATTTCTCAGTGTCTTGTTAGCCCCTCATTTAGGCATCAGGATTATGGTGAAGCTTATGCTAGTATTTCATGTGACATCCCAGAGGCTGTGGCTTGCTGTGGAAGTTAAACTGGGAGAGTTTGGGTTCATTGTTTCTCAGAAGAATTTAACTTGCTTGTAATTTCCTGGTGGTTTCCAGGAAAATAACAGCAGCTCCGTGGCCAGTCTTTTAAGAAAGGCAGCTAGCAGCAGTGGTCTTTCCAGTGACTTGGATCATGTGACCATTCCTGACGTGCCAAACGTGAGTGGCAAACGGCTCAGTGTGTGACAGTGTTTTTTTTTTTTTTTTTTTTTTTTGCATGAAATACTTACTTTAGGAAAATTAAGAATGCAAAGGCTGCATGTCATAGAAAGACACTACCAGGATTGACAAGAATATCATGAAATGCAGTGACGTAGAATCTATCACAATAGATTTCAGATATTTGGATCATATCCATAAACATGGTGCCTGCATCCTTACGACTGATCCAGAAAAAAAAAATAAAAAATCTGGCATCTTGTAGGATTTGGTTTCTATTAGGCAACTTGTCTCTCTTGGAAGCCGAGCAGCTGAACTTCTTTCTCTGATACATTTTAGATTGCGTTATCTCTGGTGAAAAAAAAAAACATGCTAACCTTCCATTCATGGAATGTCTTCAGTGATAAAACATGATTGGGCTCCTTTACGAAGCAATAATTCAGAGTTAAGTTTATCTACAGGCCTGGCTTCAGTTTTATAAGTCTTACGACTTTGTTAACCTCGTAACTAAAGGAGTCATCTTTTATATATTTATATTATAAAATAATAGAACAGTTTTTTAAAAATAAAAATCATCACCTTAGAAAATCACTTTAACTTAATCAGGTAAAACTAATCATTTTGATTGATCATCAAGTTTAGATGCTTCCATCAGGCTTTAGTTCAGAATAAAAACTAAAATCTCCTATAGGTGGAAGGGTCATTTTTGGAGAACCTTTAAAACTATTTTAGCCCTGGAAGCATAGTAAAACACATCAGTGTGATTGCTGGCTTATCTGAACGAACAGCCTGATCCAGACAGGGTCAGGGTGGTGACAGAGTGAGGAAGAAATTGCTGAGAAACGCTGCCTGGAGGCCTGGAGGATTTTATTGCAGATAATTCAGGTTCCAAAAAGCCACATTTAAATCACAATTGAGCTTTGCAATAAAAAACTTTTTTGATTTTGAGGCCAAGTGGAAAAAGCTGAGACCAAATCTAACTTTCTGGCCATTTGGGGAAAAGTGTTTCTATTCAGTAAGATCCGTGACAATGGATTCAGCAAAATACAAGATTCAGTAGAATCTTCAAGATTCTTTCAGTATTTTGCATTTTATATTTTTGAGACTATAAAGGTTGTGATTCTTCCCTACACCCCCTGTACAAATAACCAAAATCTCAGAAGCCTGAGCTTATGCTTTTGTTTGTTAAAAAAAAAGGCTAGTCTCATTTGCTTCGCATATTAAAACTATTGAAAACCCATTTGATAGTTACAGACTGCTGCAGTGTTTCCCTAAGAAATTATTGAGGCATGGTGGCAATAGAAGGATGGAGGTTTTTTGTGTGCAAGTGCTAACATTTTTGGTTATTTATTTCCCACCCAAGACCTGTGGTTGATATTTTCCATGAGTGTAGTACAGAGTGGTGCTGATTTAGCGAGGCCAAGCCCTTTGTGGGCTGCATGTCCCTAATTACACTTCTCAATGTATATGCGTGTTTTATAAGGCTGCATGTATGCTAATAAAACAAGGATCTCAGTCCTCTCATAAAAGACACAGTGATATTACATATATCACATGTAAAATGTGAAAGAGGACTGTCCGGTCATTTCACTGTTTGATTGGTTCATGCATGGTTCCATTTCATAAGAAACTGAATATCAAGTGAATACTGAATATAAAACTTTCTTGAAGCCTGTAGTTAGCTTCGAGAGCCAGAAAAGGCATCTGGGACGAGGAATTCCACACTGTAGCTTTATTCTGGCAGTTTTAATCATTGACTGTACGCTACGGTGGCCTGTGACCTGCCGTGCCTGTCCTGCATGCCGTGCTGTCTTGCATGAGAAATGAAAAAATGACCCAAGCTCATCTTTTTTTGTTTACAGTTGGATGACCGATTGGAAAGAGATTTTTTTGAAAAGGTTAGCAGAGCTATAATTTTTTGTCTTAGGTTTTGCTCATATTTAATTTAGTTTTTAATGACATCTACAGTATAATTGACAGATGTGTTTTATGGATTCATTGGTTTTGTTTTGAGGGCCCCTCTCGAGCATCTCTATCCACTGCCACTCTGACTTCATTGGGCGGGGCTTCCTCACAAAAAGGAAGTGGTGGTTCTTCTGCCACTGCAGAAACAGAGACATCCTTACAGGATATTAAGGTACCCTCACTGTTAGTACTTTATCTCCCTCATGCACACTTTGTTTAGTCATTTTATGACTTTATTTATCCAGTAAGTTCTTGAGGTATTGGTAAAAATGAACAGGAAACTAAAATGCTGTGTCCTAGCATTAGGGTTACCAACCACCATGTAAAATAAGGGAATTGACCTATGATTGGGACCTAAAAGACCTGTCCCATATTTAACTGATACAGGATGCTATCTGTTCTGTAATTATGAGAATCAAAGTGAAATTTGTTGGAGTTATTATACAGTTTAGACTACTAAGACACAGCGAATAGTATGAGATGAGCGCAGTCCATGAGTGGATAAAAGTAAAAAACCCTCCTCTCTCTCTCTCTCTCTCTCTCTCTCTCTCTCTCTCTCAGCCTGCCTGTGATAGTCTCAACCAAAAAAAAAAAAAAGAGACTGCGCTGCTCATTGGTCAGGAATCACGACCCAGGGTGGCATCTTTCCGGGGGGAGTGGCACTAAAAATGCGGGGGAAAAACAAAGGCAAAATTTCAGAATGCTGATAACATTTGCACATTTTTTTTTTTTTACTGCATGTCACATTTTTTCATGGTCCCATGTAATGTTAATTAACATTACATTATTGCCCTGATTCTACTGCGTGAGCGAGGCAGGTGACTGACTGGGATGCTCTCTCTGTCAGATTTATGAGATGGGAGGGAGGGGCGAGTGGACGTCACCCGCAGGAGTGTGTAATATCTTGATGCTCACTGAAAAGAAGAAAAAAAAGAATAAGACAGGTCTAAGCCATCAGGGTCACATTTTAGGAAAAAAGCAAAGAAAAGGAGAAAAAACATAATGGTTATGTCTGTTTTTTCTTTATAATATTTTGTACTTGGTTAAATAGGCACGTGTAACAGTTATGTCTTACTTGACCTGCTAGCTTACAGAATTCTGGGTGTAATTTCATTACATTCCAGTGTTTTATGGCACACCGTTAGCAAAGCTTTGGAAAGTTTTTTGGAGATTCACTGAAGTGAAATTTGCCAAAGGTGACATACAGACTTGAGCCACTGCCCGGGGAGAAAATTTAGGTGCTACAGCAATAGACAGGTCAAACACAACAGAACTTGACTCTGTGTAATCATGCAGATCTGTCTACAATAACTGATAAGTACACTTTGATTATTTTTGCTACAATACTTAATTTCCCCAAGCGTGCATCCCTTATTTCTGTTTCATGAATTTGGCAACCCTATCTACCATAGCCATCACATGAAATCACTGCATGAAACTAAGTGGCTCGGGGACCAACACGTTGAAATTTTGGGTCCATGGCCTGGAAACTCCCCAGATCTTAATCCCATTGAGAACTTGTGGTCAAGAGGCGGGTGGACAAACAAAAACCCACTAATTCTGACAAACTCCAAGAAGTGATTATGAAAGACTGGGTTTCTATCAGTCAGGATTTGGCCCAGAAGTTGATTGAGAGCAGCCCAGTCGAATTGCAGAGGTCCTGAAAAAGAAGCGCCAACACTGCAAATACTGACTCTTTACATAAATGTCATGTCATTGTCGATAAAAGCCTTTGAAACGTATGAAGTGCTTGAATTATATTTCAGTACATCACAGAAACAACTGAAACAAAGATCCAAAAGCAGTTTAGCAGCAAACTTTGTGAAAACTTATATTTGTGTCATTCTCAAAACTTTTGGCCACGACTGTACTGGACATTTTTTATGATCCAACTTCAAGTTAATTATCATTAGTCATTTTTTTACGAATACATTTCTCCAATGTATTGGACAGTTCTTCCAGAGTTAAGTTCATTTGAGCAATCTGCTTATTTTTCTTTGCCTGATGCAGGACAATAGTTTGATTATTTTGAAATGGCAACCTTTTCACCAATTAGTACAAAGACTAGGGGTGCTCTGATTGATCGGTCGCTGATCATAATCGGCCGCTAATTGCTTTGGGAAGTTTGATCGGCAGTCTCTATAATGGCCGATATAGAAAAGCCGATCAGATGACGCAAAACTTGCGGGTCCTTGCAGAACTTCCGGCGACTCACGTCCTCTAAGCTGTTCCAAATTACTAATCAAGCACAGGCTGCTATGTTTTAAGTTGACGTGTTGCACATGTTGCTTGCCAATAAATACAGTTGTCAATTCATGATATTCCTCTTCTTGTAATTTCAATACTTAATTTACATTGTTGTTAGATATAGTTTAATAAATAATGCTACATGATAAGGCTTCGAGTAGACCCTGTAATCGGTATCGGCCGATACAGCTTCTAGTGATCGGAAATTGGTGATCAGCCCCAAAAATCCTGATCGGAGCATCCGTAACAAAGACAAACCATTATATTATTATTATTATTATTATTATTATTATTATTACTAATTATTATTAGTAGTATTACTAAAAGCTTTGTACCATTATATTCTAATTTTTTTTATAATTAAAATATTTATTTATATAATTGTTTATAAAAAAAGTTTTGCCACTTTTTATTATTTATCCTGGGTATAGTGTGTACTTTTTTCTATGGCAGTATATAGTATGGCAGTAACTTAATTACTATTCAAATATGTTTGGTAACAAAAACATTATTTAAACAATGTATAAAAGTGGACATAAATGTAAATGTTCTAGCTCTGTGCTGTGCTAATGTCTATGTGGAGTGCAGGTGTGTTGAGATCAGGTTTATAACGCTCTTTGTATGTATAGAGCGTGCTCTCTGTGAAACCCCTCTCTGCATAACTACTCTAAAGTCAGTCCACTATACCCTACTCTAGCACTTCAATCAGCAAATGTTCACATGGGTTTCGTTCAACATACAGTACTTTTCATGAGTGTGTGTACTCGAGGGCAGTGTGACATTTACTAAAACAAAATGAAAAGGAGAAATTTATTGTAGCTGTGTACTCTGCACTTGAGGATTTTACTTCTGCATTCAAACTAAAGCTTTTGAAACACTTGAAAGGCAATCTGGAGAATCTTCAGTCACTCTTCATTGTGTAAATTACTCTTACTTGTGTAATGTTTACCCTAAGGAATGTGGTTTTACAGGTCTCAAGACATGACATTATTTGCAAATGATTCTGCTGTCTGTTACATCATCGCTGTTTTATGTTAAACAGAATTTGCAGCTCACTCACTCTCAGTCTTCCATACTGTTTATTTAGGAGATTCATGAACTTAAGGATCAGATCCATGATGTGGAGGCCAAGTACACACAGAGTCTCAAGGATCTCAAGGTACATGGCATAGTCAAGCAGCCAAAACACAGTATTAAATTTTTTTTTTTGCTACAAATTTAATGCAGAAAATTTTTGTGGCCAAAGAAGGTCCTACTGAATTTTATAAACATGGAAGTGACCAGTCTTGCTTCCCTAAAAATTTTAAGTTGTGAACTTCAGCTGTTTTGGAGAGATGATTTTATATGTTTCCCAAAAATGGCCATTATTCAGCATTATACTGTCTCGCTTCAAACCATTCAAACCCATTAATATTTCTTTGAGTATTGTTACTAAACTTGGTGTAGACTTTTAGAAACATATGAACTGTAATAATTGTTGCTTAAGTGAAAGCATTCTGTGCAAAATAAAATATTTTTTTCCAAAAGAAAATCTGTAGTCATCTTAACAATTTAGCATTTTAGAATAAGATACTTTTTCAGATTTATGTCTTTTCATGTAAAATCTATACTTTGGTCAAGTTTCATCTGAATGACAATTAAGATCACTGAGAGATTTGAATTCAAAAAAGCTACGCACACTAAAACACAAAAGGGCATGAAATTGTATTTAGCAAATGCGTTTTTCTTTTATCTGATAAAAATATAAATGTGTATGCATGTTTACAAAAAATGAAGCGTGGATCGGGAGATAAAAAGCATTATGAAAAATTCTGTTATGATCCTATCTGAAAATTCACTTTTTCACCATGGGCGAGATGTACATTATTAGCACCGATACCATGTTTTGCCTGAAGGCAATGCAGAAACTAGGGCATGTTAAACCCCTCAATATTTTTTGTGTAGAGATTTGTATTGGGAAGCCATTTAAGTGGCAAACAAAGTAGCAGCCATGTACATGTTCAATCATTTATTGTTGTTTAATTAAATAATAATCATTATCTTATTTCAGCTCTAGTGCTTTAGTAGACTTCCTAAATAACAGCTTGTTATTGAACTTATGTGTAGATCTAACTGTATAGGTGATAACTGCAGGTCACATTAATGTGATATTATACAGTGATGTTCGATGCTTTTTCACACTGCAGATCTCTGCTCATGTTTTTCATTGTGTCACTTTGTATTTGCATTTGAATGTGTGTGCTTGTGTCTAATCAGTGATGATGCTTTTATAAAATTGTTAGGATTCTTTGGCAGAGATGGAGATGAAATATCGCAAGGCAATGGTGTCCAATGCTCAGTTGGACAATGAGAAATCAAATCTGATGTATGAGGTGGACACTTTAAAGGACTCGCTGATGGAGTTGGAGGAGCTTCTTGCTGAGACTCGGCGAGAATGTGAGGAAAGATCTAAGGTATGGTTTAGCACTTAATGTTTTAAGAGTTAGGGCAGCATGAATTCTTTTTTTTTTTTTTATATATTTTTTTTTTTTGCCATTTTGTACAATATTTAGTAAAGACATAGCACCCTGGATCTCAAGAATGTTAACAAGGACAGTAGTAAGAAGAAAAGAGATTTCAGTTTTGTTTTTAAAGCAGCTGGTGCCAAGATGAATCATAAATTGAGGTATAAAAAAAGCATCATAAAGTGAGGTTTAATGTCTATTTATTTAATACAGCCATATGGTTAAGTACCCTAACATCTATTCCATTACACTCAAGAAAGATTCATGCAACATTAGTTCCTGTGTTTGTTTCAAACCAAGGATGAGTTTGCAAGATGCAGCTCTCATGTCTCCTTCAGAATAATTGCTGTTATTGTGGTATAACTCGGAGTAGCATGGGAAGTCCAGCTCTGTGTTGGAATTTATGTTCTCTGTAGAAAGGTACAAGACTTAAAAACAAATATTAATTGATTAATTAATTATTTTAATGAAACTTGACATTATGGCTCTAAAACTTAAAACAACTTTCCTATGCCACTGCTTTTGACTTAAGAAAATGGTACAGAAGGACCTTTAGAAGGCAATGAAGCTGCCACTTGCTTTAGTTATTTCCTTAGCTTGCACACTGATTTGAGGAAGAGGGATAAAAATTATTTTACCTTGTTGTTTGATCTCATGGTAGTGCTTTGCCATGTCTTTACAGTAGTGGTGGCGATAAGTACTCATGTTGCTTGTGTAGCAGTTGTGTAGGGCATTGTTGCTTTCCACAACTTGCAGATAGTCGTGGAATTGTCAGCAACTATTTTATTTTTATTCTTATAATAAAATTTCAACAACGCTGAAATTCTGCCACACAATGACTTTAATGCAGATTAAGCATTTTTTCTTCTTTGACAAAATGTTTGCAGTTTATTGGAAGAGCAGAGAGATTAGAAGACACTCATCCCGACGACAGTGAGGGATGCGTCACAATGCAGTGAATGGCATCAGTACATAGACATAGATCCCAGTGAGAAAATGCCCAGAGGCTACTCGCCCTACTGTGGTGAATATCTCAGCTGTGCCTTTGTTTCCCCACTCTACACCATGTCTATGTGCTTTTCTGTGGCCCACAGCATTAATAGTGCATCGACTCCGTCCCTTCAGCAATGTGAAGTGAGGAGCATGCAGCAATTTAGGTGCATCTGCGATGAATCAGGACACATCGCTGTACTTCATACAAATAAAGTCATTGTAACAGGTTCGACCCATGTTGCATGGGCAGCATCATAAAGCACGGACACGAGTCGAGGGAAAAGGGAGACCCTTTTCCATCTTACAGGGAAAAGAGTCATTTATTAAAGCAAAATAGGTTAGGAAAGGGTTAAAGGAGGGAGGATGGAAAGAAAGGGAAGGAATGATGTAATGTGCAGGTCTGGTGGGCAGTACCCCGCTGGCAGGCGGGCACAGTGGCAGCGTGGGCTTGTGTGGACAGCAGCTCCTGCGCAGTTGGCAGACGCCTCCCAGCTCTCTCTGTGGGCGCGGCCTCAGACGGGAGTCCTCTGTGACGTCCAGTGGCTGGATGGCTTTCCCCGGCTAGGAACGGGCCGTGACGTGTAACCTCATTGCGGTCTTTTCCTCCTCGGCGGCAGGGTCACATTATCCGGCTGAAGAGCCGCGGGAGCTCCGGCAGTGAGCTCGCGGCTGTCCTTGTTGCGGAGATCACAGGCACATTTCCACTGGCCTCTTTACAGACCCTGGCTGTTCCAGTGCCCCGTGGGCGTCCCACTCTCCGCGTTGTAGCACGGGGAGAAGCCCAGGATGATTCACGGAGATAGCTCACCAGCCGTGCCTGTTTCCGAGGCCCCGTCCCTTCGCACACTTGAAGGGGAGGCTGCCTAGCTAGTGACTGAGGGACGATATTAGATTTGGCCGCTTCGTACCCACAATACATGAAAATACAACTAGGCAGCAAGTGAGTAAGCAAGAAAAGGTTAAGAGGTTAAATTTTTTTTTTTTTTTTTGCACGTTATGCAAAATACACCACCACTGCTACTGCATGAATTTCAAAGGCCAGACTTGGTGCTGCTCTCTGTAAATGTTCGTACAAAGAGCCACTTTCTGTTTGCAAAAGCTTGAAAAATGTGAAGTTGTTTTTCCATTTAAAAAAACTATTGACTGCCACATGCCGGTGTAAAAATGCCTGATATCATACAGTGCATACAGGATTACAGCTGCCCGCTCCCCTGCTGCCTTTTGCTGTAGAAATGAAAATAAATCACCACAGCTACACTAGCTCTACCTTTTGTACACTAAAATTTGTGCACCATCCTTTCAGGAACTGGAGCGGGAAAAACATGCCCACAGTATCCTACAATTTCAGTTCAGTGAGCAAAAAGAAACCCTGAAGCAAAGTGAAGAGCTACTGACTGTGAGTATTGTATCATGATGGACTGAAACAGTTCTCCTAAGCTCATTTCCATTTAAAACCCTTTGTCTTATTTAAATTACTGCTTTTCACATTCTCACTTCCTTCTGTGCTCCTTCTTATGCTTCTTTCTCTGCCTATCCTCCGGGTTCCGTACTGCTGCCAGGAGATCCGTCATTTACACTTCAAACAAGAGGGCTTTGTTAGGGATATTTCTGACCTTCAGGAAACTATTGAATGGAAGGATAAAAAAATTGGGGTATGCTACACGAGGATGATCATCTATTGTGTGAAAAACAATTTAGCTCAGATTACATTATAGTCTGAACAGGCTGTAATCAAAAACACTAAGCCAGTGTTTGTGCATGCGTGTGCATGTGTGCATACCATTTTAATTTTTGTTAAAACACTTGGGTTCTTCTTAGGCCTTAGAAAGACAGAAGGAGTTTTCTGATGCCATCCGAAACGAGCGGGATGAACTCAGGGATGAGGTGGTTCAACTCAAAGACATTTTAAAGGTAAATGTAAACTGGAGGCATGATGGCTTAGTGGTTAGCACCATCACCTTGCACCTCCAAGTTCTGGGTTTGAGTCCTGCCTCGGGTCTTTGTGCATGGAGTTTGCATGTTCTCCCCATGCTTGGTGGGTTTCCTCCGGGTACTCTGGTTTCCTCCCACAGGCCAAATACATGCAGATTAGGTAATTGGGCTTCCCAGGTTGCCTGTAGTGACTGAAGTGAATGAGTGTGCAAATGTTGACCAGAGATAGCACGATGGTGGTAAAAATGGAAATAAATATAATGGTCATAGTTGGACTACAGAGGTTCCTAGATGGATGGATAAAAATGCAAAAATATGTGGTATATTTAATTTAAAAGTAGGATTACATTGTACATTGAAGTGAATTTTATCCAGCATGTTATGTTTTCATTTAACTTTTAAAATAATATTTAAAAAAAGTTCACATTGATGTTTCCTTCAACCAAGTCATTCTTCAGAAGCAAATTACTTTATCCACATTTAGTGGGACTAACCCTCATGTACCCTAACGTGCCCCTCATGTACCCTAATGTGCCCCTCATGTACTATAACACTACCATGAATATTAAGGTAAACATGTGGACTGGAATAATCATTTATTATATATAATCATAACATTAAAAAAATTCTGTACAGAAACATGGCATTGTCCTTGGACCAGACTTGTGTCCCAATGGGGAAGTGGAAGAAAACGTGACCGGTGGTTCAGCCTGCAGTGCATTGCAACAGGGGAGCAGTGTATTAGGTAAGCTTGTGTTTTCCATATAGAATTCTTTTTACTGCTGCATTGTGCTAGCTTAAGCTAACAGATGATTTTTGAATCATTAAAATCTCAGGGCTTTGGCATGTTAACTGTGATGTCTGAACATTAACTCTCACAGCTTTATTTCCCTTTTGCTTTTGCTCTGGAATGCTCTTCTATTACTGTTCTTTGAGTGTCTCATTGTGTTTCATTGTTTGTATACATAAAAATTAGCACTCTGAGCTGAATAATTAGCCTCCCATTGCCCCATTGCCCCATTGCCCCACACATTGCTTTGGTGATATTGTGTGGTATATTATATAATGTACAACGTAGCTTAACCTCCTCGTAGAAATGATCACGTTTTGGCCAATAATATGTAACAGTCAGACGTTTAGTAATGTGACTATACTGTAATTCCAAGAACCTCTATTTGTCATGGTAGGCTAGAGTTGAATGCTGAGTACAAAAAAGCTTATCACTGTGCTGCTGTGATCTGCTATCTCTGTGGCTTTTTCTCCTCTGTAAGGAGTAATGCAGTTTATGGTTGCTTTGGTTCATGTATGATTAGTGAAGGCAGTACCATGGACACCTGGAGGATATATTATACTGTCACAGCTCCACTGTGGAAATCCCCATTCTGGTCATTTTTTCTGTTCTTTAAGCTACCCGCAATCCTGGGGCTATTGTTAACTATAGACTTCTGGCTCTCCCTACACCACACCACCTTACAAATATTCTGGTGTAAGAGCACCAGGTACGGTATCATCAGTGATTCACTGCTGTATGGTCTTGGAGCTTCTCATTACATTCAAGTTGCTTTTAGTCACCAAACACCATTGATGCTATTAAGAGCTAAAGAACTCAATTAAATTCACATGCAAAAAGAAATGCATTTGATAAATAGAATTTCTTTTTTACCTTTAGCTATTTCTTTCTTTGCTTTTATGTAGTGTCCGTAACTTTTTAAACTTAAAATCTTTCAATGCTCTTTGTCATTCTTGATAAAAACTTTTCCAATTTAGATTTCACATGAAAAGACATAAAGCTGAAAAAGGAACTTATTCTAAAATGCTAAATTGTAAAGATATTGCAACATGAATTTTACATGGTTTCGGACACTTTTCCACTTTGGGGAAAGAATCCTTGTGAGTTTCTCTAAAGAAGCGCTCCCAGTCATAAAGTTGCATTACAAAAAATATACAGTAGAGTTCAGAGCTGTGCTTAATAGTACAGGGCATTTGCACACACATGGCTAAAACACAGCATTGGTCCCAATTTTATTTTTTACGTTTATTTTTTATGCATATAATACAGGAAATGTGTATGCCAATGAAGCTACTTCTAAAGTTTATAAACATGGAATCTTCTATAAAAATTTAAAGTTGAAAACTTCAGCCATTTTGGAGAGATGATTTTATATGTATAAATTTTTTAGCATTATACTGTCTCGTTCCAAACAATAACCATTTAAAATGCTAATTATTCATACTTCTTTAAGTGTATTGATGATAAAATTGGTGTAAGCTTCTAGAAGGATATGACCTATAAAAATTGTTGCTTAAATGAAAGCATTCCATGCGAAATTAAGGATTTTTTCCCCCAAAGTGGAAAAGTGTCCGAAACCATGTAAAATTCATGTTGCAATATCTTTACAATTTAGCATTTTAGAATAAGATCCTTTTTCAGCTTTATGTCTTTTCATGTGAAATCTAAATTGGAAAAGTTTTTATCAAGAATGACAATAGAGCATTGAAAGATTTTAAGTTTAAAAAGTTACGGACACTACATAAAAGGAAAGAAAGAAATAGCTAAAGGTAAAAAAGAAATTCTATTTATCAAATGCATTTCTTTTTGCATATTTACAAAAAAAAAAAGCATGTCTGATAGATGTTTAGATAGATAAGAAGCATTAAGTATAATGTAAAATGGGGTTTTATGATCCTATCTTAAAATGAACTTTTTCACCTAGGTGAGACAGTTTTCAGCACCAATACCATGTTTTGGCTTACACAATGATGAGAACTTACAGGATTGGGACTAAACAGCTGTGTGTCCACAAGAAAACCACTTGTTAGTGAAACTCGTCAAGAAAAAAAAGGTTTCAGTTTGCTAGAGAGCATAAAGATTCAACTGGGCATATTCCAGGATGTACATTTTAAATTTACATGTAAATTGTGAAAAAGTGGTTCTGTGAGCAAGGGAGTCATGTTTGTGCTTTGGGCTGTGATGGATTCATGCGTTCAACCCTACAGCAAGGCAACAGCTCTTTGCTTGAGATGAAAACTGAATGAATTGTACTGTATCATTCTGATGATATTTAAAAAAAAATCTGCCAGCTCTCTTAAAGATTTCTAATTTCTCTGGAGATGGGTTAATATTGTCTTATGCTTTCCAAGCTTTTTATGGCATATTAGATTTTTTTTTTGGTGCGGATTAAGCATTTTGGTGCAGCATGTTTCATTCTTCAATATTCACATTTGGTCAGTAGCTATGCTTTGGAGACTGAGTCTCTCTTCCTTCCTCCCTTCCTTCCTTCCCATTTTTTTGTTTCGCCTATTAAAATGTCAATATTAAACAGCAGACTTTTTTGTATTGTCCTCTACCACTGATTCCTTAATCAATCTCTCAGGCTCTCAGAAGATGCAGCTGTTTAGAGATGAAAATGTAGGAGGCTCCAGTTTCCAGTTCCAAACCCCACAGGATTTTCACCATGGGATGCAAGAGAATCACCTGCCTCCATCTTCTTCTGGCAGTTCATCTCATCCTTCTTTAGAGGCACAAGATGAGGATGGGAGTCTTGGGAAATGTTTAAATAACAGCATAGAGAAAAGTCACAATGTTGAAAAACTTCAAAATATTTGTGAGGTTGAAGCAAAAGAGCAAGTTCAATTGGAAATTTCAAAAGGTAATGTAGCATTAGAACCTGTTCGGATAATTGAGGAAGGTATGACAGACCAGCAGGAGATTCCATTGCATGTTGAAAGAAGTGAGATGTCAGATCTCACATGTGCGATATCAGAAAAAGATCACTCAGATGAAACTCAACATGAAGATTCTCAGATCAAAATGGCTTCTCACAGTTTGCCATCAGCAAAAATGGATACATCACATTCCCAAAGTGCCAGTGGTTCGGGAAAGAAGAAGAAGAAGAAGAAGAAAAATAAACAGAAACAAAAGCATAATTGTGATGAAAAAGAGGTTCATTCAGATATTGGGGGAAAAAATGAAAACCAGCTCACAGAGAGCCGTTCAGTTCAGTCTGTCGTGTACAACTCTGTGCTTTCAGAGGAAGCTCCAATAAATGGAAAAGTACAAGGTAAGATGAATGAGGATGAAGTGATTGATCTGATCCACAAAGAAGCAGAATCTCTAGAAGTACAATATCCTGCCTCCATCACACCTATGGATTCCAAAACAGAAATGAAAATTGACATACCCGCTCATGACAATCCGTTAGAAATTACTGCTGGAGAGTTAAAAGCCTCTGAACAGAATGTCAAATACCAATCTCCAGACAATGATGAACCTGAATCAAAAGACAATGTTGCCATTTGCACTGTTCTTTCTGAATCTAACAACTCGTTTGAGGTAAGACCTGGGAAAGATATAACTGAAGCTGAATTTACAGCTAAAATACCAGAAAAAGAGAAAGAAACATCTGCTGACACACAGCTGTATGAGACATTGGTTACTGCTAATAAACCTGAAGTAGAGAGAGAAAAATCTGAAAAAACACAGCTGGATGAGACATGTCTTACGGCTAAAGAACCCACAGAAGAGCAAGAAACAACTGTAGACATAGAGCTGGGTAAGACATTGGTTACAGCTAAAGAATTTGAAGAAGGGCAAGAAACATCTGGAGAAACGCAGCTGGATGAGATATTGGTTACAGCTAAAGAATCCAAAGAAGGGCAAGAAACATCTGGAGAAACGCAGCTGGATGAGATATTGGTTACAGCTAAAGAATCCAAAGAAGGGCAAGAAACATATGCAGACACACAGCTGGATGAGATATTGGTTACAGCTAAAGAATCCAAAGAAGGGCAAGAAACGTATGCAGACACACAGCTGGATGAGACATTGGTTACTGCAAAAGAACCCAAAGAAGAGCAAGAAACATCTGGAGAAACACAGCTGGGTGAGACATTGGTTACAGCTAAAGAATTTGAAGAAGGGCAAGAAACATCTGGAAAAACATATCTGGATGAGACATTGTTTACAGTTGAAGAACCTGAAGAAGGGCAAGAAACATCTGGAGAAACACAGCTGGATGAGACCTTGGTTACAGTTAAAGAACCCGAAGAAGGGCAGGAAACATCTGGAGAAACACAGCTAGTTGAGACATTGGTAACAGCTAAAGAACCTGAAAAAGGGCAAGAAACATCTGGAGAAATACAGCTGGATGAGACATTGGTTACAGCTAATGAACCCGAAGAAGGGCAAGAAAAATCCGGAGAAACACAGCTAGTTGAGACATTGGCAACAGCTAAAGAACCTGAAAAAGGGCAAGAAACATCTGGAGAAATGCAGCTGGATGAGACATTGGTTACAGCTAATGAACCCGAAGAAGGGCAAGAAAAATCCGGAGAAACACAGCTAGTTGAGACATTGGCAACAGCTAAAGAACCTGAAAAAGGGCAAGAAACATCTGGAGAAATGCAGCTGGATGAGACATTGGTTACAGCTAATGAACCCGAAGAAGGGCAAGAAAAATCCGGAGAAACACAGCTAGTTGAGACATTGGCAACAGCTAAAGAACCTGAAAAAGGGCAAGAAACATCTGGAGAAATGCAGCTGGATGAGACATTGGTTACAGCTAATGAACCCGAAGAAGGGCAAGAAAAATCCGGAGAAACACAGCTAGTTGAGACATTGGCAACAGCTAAAGAACCTGAAAAAGGGCAAGAAACATCTGGAGAAATGCAGCTGGATGAGACATTGGTTACAGCTAATGAACCCGAAGAAGGGCAAGAAAAATCCGGAGAAACACAGCTAGTTGAGACATTGGCAACAGCTAAAGAACCTGAAAAAGGGCAAGAAACATCTGGAGAAATGCAGCTGGATGAGACATTGGTTACAGCTAATGAACCCGAAGAAGGGCAAGAAAAATCCGGAGAAACACAGCTAGTTGAGACATTGGCAACAGCTAAAGAACCTGAAAAAGGGCAAGAAACATCTGGAGAAATGCAGCTGGATGAGACATTGGTTACAGCTAATGAACCCGAAGAAGGGCAAGAAAAATCCGGAGAAACACAGCTAGTTGAGACATTGGCAACAGCTAAAGAACCTGAAAAAGGGCAAGAAACATCTGGAGAAATGCAGCTGGATGAGACATTGGTTACAGCTAATGAACCCGAAGAAGGGCAAGAAAAATCCGGAGAAACACAGCTAGTTGAGACATTGGCAACAGCTAAAGAACCTGAAAAAGGGCAAGAAACATCTGGAGAAATGCAGCTGGATGAGACATTGGTTACAGCTAATGAACCCGACGAAGAGCAAGAAACATCTGTAGACACACAGCTGTGTGGGACATTGGTTACAGTCATTGAACCTGAAGAAGAGCAAGAAACATATGGAGAATCACAACTGGTTGAGACATTGATTACAGCTAAAGAACCCGAAGAAGGGGAAGGAACATCTAGAGAAACACAACTGGTTGAGACATTGGTTGCAGCTAAAGAACCTGAAAAGGGGCAAGAAACATCTGGAGAAACGCAGCTGGAAGAGACATTGGTTACCGCTAAAGAACCTGAAGAGCCGCAAGAAACATCTGGAGAAACACAGCTGGAAGAGACATTGGTTACCGCTAAAGAACCTGAAGAAGAGCAAGAAACATCTGTAGACACACAGCTGTGTGAGACATTGGTTACGTCTAAAGTACCAGATGAAGAGCAAGAAACATCTGTAGACACACAGCTGTGTGAGACATTGGTTACGTCTAAAGTACCAGATGAAGAGCAAGAAACATCTATAGAAACACAGCTGGATGAGATATTGGTTACCGCTAAAGTACCTGAAGAAGAGCAAGAAATATCTACAGACACAAAGCTGGATGAAGTACCAGAGAAGGAGCAAGAATCATGGGGACCAGCACACATGGATCAGGAAGTAGCAAAGAAACATGAGGGGGACTGTGAAGAATCTGTGGAGTTTAATATGGTGTCAAAAGGAAATTTGCATGGAAAAACCGAGCGTCTGCACGAAGATAAAAGTATTTCTCTTTGTACTAAGCAGAATTGTACCACGAGTGAAGGACATGACCTCCCAGATACTAAAGATGTCCCTGAAAACCAAATGCTACAAACAGATGAACAAAACAAAAAATGCCAGCAGAAGTTTATCACAAAAAATGAAGAACAAGGGTCTCAAGATCATGAGGAAATTTTAAATTTTGAACAAAAGGAAACAAGTCCAGCACATAATGTCCAGGTTGTTAATAGTGAACCTCCTGAGACAGGAGAGGTAGACCAAAAAGCAAATAGTATCATTCCACACGAAGGCCAGAATTTGGCAGAGCAGGAAGTCAGGGAAGTTAAAGAAGGTACATCTGAGAGAAATAATGTGGATGCAAAGAATGGCTCCAAAAAGGAAAGCAAGAAAGGAAAGGGAAAGGGTAAAGAGGACTGCAAAATGTCCTAATACCAAATAGGATGTCACCGTAAAAATGTGTGAAGTCCAGCGAATTTGATTAAATGCGGAAAGTCAATTATTATATATTATAGCATATTATATTTATTTAACTCTACACCAAAAATGACTATAAGAAATCAATACACTGCAAAAATCCATGTTCTTAAAATAAGATTACAACAAACCAAATATAAAATTATAAGCTCATATGAAATTCCATAAAAATGTTGTAGTTTTAGGAAATATTTTTTTGAAAGAAACAGATCCTCAGCCCATAGAACATTTAGAAACAGAAAATTTCGCTTATAATTTTAGTAACATTCGACTAGAAATAAGCTTAATAATCTTATGTTTGGTTTGTTTTCAAAAATCATTATGATACTTGGTTGGATGGGTTTTTTTTTTTTTTTGCAGTGTACTCTTTAAGAAAGAAACTCTGCCTTTGCACATTTAAATAAAATGTGTTTAAATATACAGCTATTAGCAGTGTTTAAATGTTTTGTTGTGTGATCTGTTTGTTGGTTCCTATTAGCATCACGTGAGATGTAGACATTCCTAAAATGCCTGAACACATTTAAGATTTGTTTCATGACATGTTGAGCTCAGTTAAATGCATATGGCTTATTTATTGTCAAAGTATTATTACTGTGGTAGTTAACTTGCTGCTTTATCTTCAAAAATATGTGATGCAGCATCTTGGTACATTTTTGCACACGATATAAGAAATTCTTAGTGTCTTTTTGTTGGCTTGCCATCAGGGACTGCTTTTTTCACATTATACTAAGAGTTTGTGGCATATTAAAAAAAAAAAAAAAACGCACACAAAAAACGATTTCTTATAAATGTCACTTATAGAGGTAAGGTTTTATAGCTCTTCATTATTCCATTCACTCACCATTTTGTCTGATGCATTCTGTAAGCAGTGTCAATAGTCCTGGGAGATGGCATTGTTGTTATGATGGAAAACCTTGAAAATAAAGTATTAAAAATGTAAAGTAGACTCATGTATGACTTTGTGTATTTGTTTGTGTTATAGAATGTTTACACCATTTTAAATGAATGTGAATAAATCTGACAAAATTCAGTAAATAGAACTCTGCTGCATGAAGCTGTATTTGTTGTTCCATGTTCTCTCCTGGAGTTTCTGCATGTTATCCATCCTCACCCTCCACGTCCCATATAGATCTCATTTGCATGCACTGAATCCTTCCCATAAGCCTGTTTTATCCAGCTCCTGTAAGTCCGATTCCTTTTTTCTACTCACAGAAGAGCAGTTTGTAATGAATCGATTATGGCTATTACAGGTTTGTCCAGAAATGTCCTCACTGATCCTGACCAAACCACATGAGGGTTTCTATATGGAAAAACACCCAATTCTATTTCCTGGATTTAAAGTAAATGAGACAGTGTTTTTTAAACAGGAACACAATTTTAGTCCCGCAGGGCCATTTCTAGACATGTCTGTAATATATTGCTAAATATTAATATTTAATAAACTTATGAGTGAACTATGTGTATACACTTAATGTTATTATGAACTGTGTAGACGCATGTTCTTTGTCTCCTTTGCAGAAATCCGTCTAAGAAAACTGGTGGATGAACGAGAGCATTTGATAGAACAGGTAAGAGTTAAACAAGGGTGATGCTCACTTTAACTGTACATTCATTCAGAATGTGGGTTAACTAAATTCAGTGCTAAAATAACTGCATTTATATGTATTTCACAATATCTTGCCACCTTATACTGGTTCACTGTCAGAAAGCCAGAGATTTTGATATAATCCGTCTTGCCCAGGATATGATGTGACATTTTTAAAGTAATTAACTGGATTGGCAGTCAGAGGGTAAAGGATTTCTAACAGTAGCTATGATTCATATGTTAACATATGAAGAGTATAAATACATTGTACATTTAAAGATTTGTGTTTTGCTCCAGTATCTTGACTTGCTGATATGTGGAGTTGTAATGTTTAGTTTTGAGCAAAGGATTAGCAATATATCCAAGAGTGTTTCATTTAACCCTCTTTGAAATTGATGTGGATCCAGACCCCAGACTCTGTAGCAAAGGAACAGCCATAGTTAAATCGTAATACATGAGGGGAGTGACTGCAATGGATATTTTAAATAATTGCATACTTACTATGCTGCACTATTGCAAACTTCTTACCCTTATGGCCCCATTGCTCTAGAATAGAAAACTGCACATGATTTTTTCCCCTATGACTGATGATTTCTCTTAACCAAATTCCAGTCATTTCAGCAATCTCCTTAGTCTAGTTTCATCCTTTAATTTAGCTTGATGCAAGCCAACAATCTTAACTTTCTGAAACAGTTACTTTTCTGCATCTTTTCTGCAGTCACACACCTTCTGGCTGAGAGGATTAAAAGAATTGTTGGCAGCTGAAACATATTAATCACTTCAGTAAAAAATAATCATTTAATCAAAGGCTCTTAAGTATTTGTCTATTTGAATCCAAACTGTTTATTCTTTTAATGGCCGGGAAGTGTATTAACATTCCATAGCAGTGTGTGTTTTGAGGTTAAAATTTGACATTTTGGTGTCTGTCAGGAAATTTATCTACACTGTTTATATTCAGGTGAAGACTCTGAAAGAACAACTAGAGCAAAAGAAAATGAGACCTAAAAGAGATGAGAGCTGCAGTCCAGAGGGAGAGGTCCTTGAGAACAGCACTGACTCTGATGTCATGGACGTGCAGAGTATGAGACATACACACACAAACACTGTTGTTATTTTCTTTGTGGGTAAAGATGGTAGCATTCCAATACCCAGGAGTGATACAGGGTGAAATGCTTTATGATTAGTGATATGGTTATGTTTTTAGGCTTTATGTGTTTGCTAAGTCAAAGTGAACTTTATTGTCAATACACCATGTAAACAGAATTCACACAGCGGATCAAAATTGCGTTCTTCATACTCCAGATATGCAAAGAAAAGGATTTTATAAAGTAAAAAAAAACAAAAAACAGTATGAACCAGTAGGTGCTTTTGTTATATGCAATATACATGATGTTTTTGTAAAAGAGCCTAATCAATTACATAAATGTTCTTACCTACAGTATGCTTTGCTTAATATATTTTATAAAATGTGGATTTCTATATTTGAAAATGTGTATTGATCCATTTATAGGAGATGCTAACAGACAAGTCACTGATCTCAAATTCAAGCTGGTCAAATCAGAGCAAGAAATCACAGCTTTGGAACAAAATGTAAGTGATCAGTAATATTTCTTGTATATTTGTATGCATTATGTGTCGCAGTCTGACTGTGACCCTGGACTTTTATTGGGAAGGTTATGTGCAGCCTTAAACTACTTGCACCATTTCACCTCCACACAAACTAAAAGCTGGCAAAACACCATCTTTTTTTGTTTTGTGTTGGTAGGCTTGTGTATAGATGTCATAACATTACAGTAATCCTAAATCCATAATCTTATTGTTTTTTATGTGTAGAGTGTTTAATGTACAGTGTCTAGTCCGGCACTAAATCTATAAAAGATAGTTTGCCCCTTTTTGGTATACAGTAAATGCCGAAATGGCCAGAGCCTACAGTAGGTTGGGGAAATGGCAGGCAGGCAATTTGAGTTAGAAATTGTCACTCATTTGAGTGAGTTTGGTGTGTTTTACTTTAAGTTTGAACCTGTGGATTGGCATAGTCAATCTTTTTCTAAAAAATGTGTTTTTGAATTTTGGACCTTTTCTCTTTCGCTTATGAGCTTCATCTTGGTATAGTTGTATTTTGTATATTATTGGGAAGCCACATGTTTGCACCTCTGACCGCTGGTACATCGTAACATTTATGAATCAACAGTTTTCTTATGGGGCCAGGTGCATCTCGTATCTGGTCATAAACTAATACAATTAATGCATTTTTATTCAAGTTATAACTTTATGGGTGAAAGTGTCAATACAGGGTGTAAATATGTGCCGGTATGCTTAGCCATAATGAAGATTTTGATAGTTATTTTAAACATTAGCTGCTCTTCCAGGTTTTCCATATTTGGCCTTTCATATTGAACATTTATTTGTGATTCTCTTCAAAAACATCAAACTGCATGACTGTATCTTTACATTTTTTTCTTGATGCAGTTTTGAGCCCTACAGTCTTTTATTTTAATCTCTGGAAATGTGCTATTATGTTTAGTCATTACTGTGTTTTTATCACACACTAGACAAATATAGACACAAGCATTTTAGTAACAAACACAAGTTGGTTGGTATGACCAAGTAAGTTTATTATTTTATACATTTTTTATAAGTTCACATAAACTGTCTTCTATGTTTTATTGGACTGTAATAGACATTCAGCAGTTTCATTCTCCTCCATATACTATGGCAGGTCACAAGACTTGAAGGTCAAGTGACTCGGTATAAATCAGCAGCAGAGAATGCAGAGAAAGTGGAAGATGAATTAAAAGCTGACAAACGTAAACTGCAGAGGGAGGTTGGTTCCCCTTTTGATGCTAAATATCTGTCTACATATCGTATCTACAATATCTACAGTCATGTGCATAATATTTTTAACTGTGTTGTGTATCAATTTCTCTCTTTTTTTTTTTTTTGTCGCAGCTCCGATCTTCTTTGGACAAAATTGAAGAGTTGGAGGCAAGTAACAGCCACCTGACCAAACGACTGGAAAAGATAAAGACCTATCGAGGCTTGACAGCGTCACCCTAGTCGGCTCTATGTAGACCAACTCACAGCTGAACCTCCACTGTGCATTTCACTAACTGCTCTAAGCATGTTGTCACTTCTGTGTACAGCTTCATGTGATTTTGCGGGTTAAATATACCAAAAATGCACCGATACACTACAAGATTAAATTTTGTTATTTATTTTTATTTAATGGTTGCTCTTTAGGGGTGAAAACAAAAATACAAGGAAACCTCAGTGGAGCTTTTAATACATGGAAGTCAAAGGTTGCAGAGCTTTTTTGCAACTGCCTTAGTACTTGGTGGCAGTGGTAGAAGTGGTAGATAGCTTTGGAAGAACTCTTGTGACTGACATTGTATTTGGTATAGTACAGATGGTGACAAATTAAAGAAAACCAGCAGAAGGTGTTGGGCAATCACAAGCTACAGTACATCAATAGCTTCAGTCCTCCCTGGCATAAACTCTTAAGTGTGAGGAATAAGTAGCATTTGTTCCTAAAGATATTCTATTAGATAATTTAAATAAATTAAATGACGAATGATGGTTGAGAGTCCTGTCTAACATTCCAGGATCTCCCCTAGATGGATTGGGATTTATTTTCACGTTTAAGGGTAGGAGAAAGGTCATCATTCAGACAAGTGGATGTAAACGCTGCCCAACACACACAGCACTGGACAAAGCCACTGCTTTTTTCCTTTAATTATTCTCCTTCAAGCCGATTGTATGCGTCTGTTCTCAAACTGCATCTAAGGCTAAAGCCTGTGAACACCTTTAATATGTACTTGTTTTCTTTTGCATCTGATCCAATTCCAATGAAGGGATCCTAGAAAAATATGCACCATGTAGTGACATTCAATGCTGCCATATCCTTGGTAAGATATTTTGTTCTTGGATGAAGATTTGATCACCTTGGTTGCCTCAAAAAAACACAAAAACTCAACATCAACCTTAACAATTAATAAAAAATGAACAATAAGCTCACAATCCTTGCTTGGATGTTTTCAGATAATGGAGGGAGCCATTACTTGAAGGAGGCTGTAAAGTAGTTATGGTGTGCTTTTGGGTTTTTTTTTTTTTTTTTTAAACAAAGCTTAAATCCTTTGTAATGCAAATTCTATTGTATACTGTGCAATAAAATGTTCAATAACAATCAGTCAAGAATATTTTTTCCCAAATTATTCTTACATATTTTAACTCTTTCTGTAAATGACACAGAATAATGTGCTGTTGCACTGTTTCCTAAAGAGCATTTATATCCCAAAGTGGGAAAATGTAAATAAAACCTAAAAAAAGGAATGTGTAGAATATAACGGAGACCCAGAACCAATAAACACAAAAGACATTTAGCTACTGCTATTGTAGTTATCCACAGGAATAAGCATACACAATTAATACTAATGAAAAATACACATCAGTATTTGTGTATCTTATTAATAATAATTCATTTGTCCCATGATCTGTCCCCTGGGTGTCATGCCGAAAATCACACGCCCCATCAAAAATGTGGATAAGTAGAAATATTTTTTATTCTTGTAGTCTTGCAGTGAAATACCCATTGTAGTTTTACAGTTCAGCTTTCCACATTTCATCAGATTGCTTTTCTTTTACCAAATAAAAAGATGCCTTGGGAGCCCCAAGTTCCAATGTATTTTCTCTACAACATTCTATAACAACATATTCTACTTCAACTCTTCACAACTGGCAGTGTTTTGGAAAAATTACAAAAAAAAAAGTAGATCTGAATGTAAATCAGACAATTTTGCAGACTTGTTTCAGGGATTTGGAGTTTCAGGGTTCGATGGTCCAATCTACAAGTGCATCAGCTTTCTTAATATTTTACAATTACACATTAGGCAATTACATGATTGACATGATTGTTTCTGAATATTACATTTAACATCGGATATTATAACTATTACTTTCAAGCACCTGTACCATGGCTGCCTGGGCTCGTTTGGTCTCGTTTGAGCCCTGGAAGCCACTATAAAAAGCCACTTTGATGTAATTAAATCAGGACGTTATTAGCCATGTTTTAGTAAACGTTTAAGGCCTTGCCATGGCTGAATCGTTTGAGACAAAATTTCCATCACAATTTTGCCTGGTTTGGTAGTGATGGTATAAATCCCCTAGGAGGAGTATATCAAACTCCACTGCACATTCAGCAAACAGGCCAAAATGACTTCTTGTTGAGAAGAGCCGATGACCTGCAGAGCGAAAGTTGACCAGCTTAATGGGATCTAAACGTGTCAAGGATTTTACGTGGATATGTATAATATGAGCGATGCAGAAAAACATCGTAAAATGACTTTTTAAGCATGTTAAGACCCTCGATAATAACTTCCTTTTTTATTTGTACTTTTGTACCTATCAGAGATTTCGGACATTCCTACGATGGTGTATTAGGGCCAAGAGGGGATTAAAAAAAAGACTTGGAAGGGGAGGGGCATTAAATTTCTGAGTTTACAACGCGAAAGTTTCGAGATGAAAACTCGAAAGTTTCGAAATTAAAACTCGAAAATTTCGAGATGTAAACTCGAAAGTTTTGTGTTTCAAACTCGAAAATCTGTTGTTTTTTTTGTTTGTTTTTTTTTCAAGGAAGGAAACCGCATACTGTATATACTTTACAAGGTTGGACAGACATCACTTATTTTGCATTATGCCTGAAGTGGAACATCTAATCAAACTTTTCCCTTGCATTTAGCAACAAGAAAATACTTATTATATTATTATATAATAATATATATTATTTTAGCCCAGAAACACCAGATCATCATAAGAGACATTCCTGTAAGCTGAGCCTATTTAGAAGAAAACACCACAGTGACTTGGATGAGGTGATGGCCTTTGTTTATCAGGGTTATCCCTACGATGGAGTATTAGGGTCATTAGTAGTGAGTCATAATCTTGGGGTCATTTTTTGTTATATAAGCTTCCATCCATTCAACAAAACAATTGAAACCATCGATACATCCATTTATTCCTTTAACATATGGCTTCAATTTGTCATAAGATTCCATACGCCAAAGAGCATCAGGCCCTTTTGTATTGTAGACGTGGCGCTCTTGTGCTCTACGAAGGTCCACACCATGAGGCGTCGTATTGTCGAGTTTTCATCTCGAAAATTTCACTTTTTTTTCTTGAAATTTTCTATTTTTTTTCTCAAAAATTTCGACTTACAACTTGAAACTTCTGAGTTTTAAACTCGGAAATTCCCTGCCCCTCCCCTTCCAACTCTTAAAAAAAAACCTCACATTGGCCCTAATACTCCGTCGTACATTCCTGATGAATTACTCGCTTCTTTATTTCGCGATTTTTACTGTTAATGTTTCATTAATATGGCGCTAGGCTCCGCCCCCTGACCTTCACCCCTGTTCGTGTATTTTCATGATAAACACGCGATCAGCTGTTTGTCTCGTCTGGCTTTCGGCGACTGAGCTGCGTGTTTCCGCTCTGGGGAAGTCTGGGGCAGATCTCTCGGGGTAAAGTTCCGCGCGCACAGCTGGTGGCGGTCACGTGACAGCAGCTAGACCCGGGTGTCACATGATCAATAAATATGTGAGTTTCTCATCACACCGTCGCGTTAATCGCCATGTTTCGCTTTCTTGTGTGTGTCGTGTTGATGTGTGTGATCTCACCCGCGGACACACACCTGCGGTATGCAGTGTTGAACCAGCGGACAGGGAAACTCCACTTACAGGAGGGATTTCACACGGAGTTTGTCGCGTTCGCCAACTTTACTGATGACATCGTAAACACTGGGTGAGTGTGTAGCGCTAACACACACACACACACACACACACACACACACCTCTGCTTACTGCTGCTCTTTATTCGTTTCGTTTTATTTTTATTGACTTTATCCCTCATCAACTTTAACTTCACATTGCTGTTGTTCCTCTGTGATGTTCGTCCTGCAGAACCGCTTCCACACAAACACCTTCTGTAACAACAGTTACTAATGCGTGAAAAACTAAAAATAATCTGCTGATCTTTAATGTAATCAGTGATATTATTATTATTATTATTATTATTATTATTATTATTATTATTTCAGGTTGAAGCCCACGTACATGTCTGTGTGTCTTTCTGTACGGCATAAACTCTGTCTAACTTATTAATACACAGAAATCAAATAAGGACTTGCAAAGTTTCATTCAATTCTGTCCAGACAGTCTGACCAATGTACAGTACAGACAAAACCTCCCTGTTATTTATACAGAGTGTTACTGAGTCTACACCTGAGCAACTGTAGCATCTGGGGTCGTTCATGAACGATTCGCTTTTCTTGAATGAGTCTGTAACGTGACTCATTTTCTGCTGTGTGCGCATGCGCAAAGCATCGCTAAACCCTCCGTATAGGAAAAAGAACCGAGTCGTCCCCGCTCGAGTCTTTGGCCCGAATCGTTCGTTCTTGTGTCACGTGACTCCCATGGACGCTATACCGTGCAATAGATTCAAAAGAACGAACGATTCGGACCAGAAGATGTGATGGCGAGCGGCTCATTCTGTTTTTAATAATATGTCCTTAGCTGCATTGTAATATTTTAATTACTGGAACTAGAGCCGGAAATTGCGTATGTAGACGTGTTCGGGGTCTGTGTTGAACATGTAACATTATATTTTATGTCTGAACAAAATTAAGTAAATCACTCAAATAAAGATTCGTTCATTTTGAAAGAACCGAGTCACTGATTCAAACTTCCCATCACTAGCATGTGCAGTGGCCGCTATGCATTATGGGTGCATTAACACAATTCCAGTCATTTCAGTAATCTCTTTAGTTGTATTTGTTAGTTGATGCATGCTAATAATTTGATCCTTCTGTAACACAGTAGTTTACATTTATATGTTACACTTGTACATTTTTTGGCCAGGCAGTGTGTTTACAGTTTTATTTTATTCGCTAGTGGTACAGTAACAGTGACCAAAAAAAAAAAACTGAGAGACAACATGAGGAAGAAAGCTTAGGAAGAACTGAAAGTAAAGTTGTCCTCTCCTTGGTGACACACGTTCGTGGGATTACTAAACATATTCTTACACAACCTTGTGTGTCTGTACTGAGAGTCATGGCTGTGCTGCGAGTTTTAGTGAGGCAGAGTCTCTCCCACTGCGTAACCATGGAAACTACAGCTGAAAAAGGCAAACACTCATAATCGAGGGAACCACATTAGAATCACAATAATGTCATCCAGGAACACATGGGCTGCCTTTTGATTCTTGTTCCTAAGTTGTTGTTTTTCTGTGACACCTAAATCTACATAAAGCTGTTTTGTGACGATTGTTAGTTTTTCTCTCTCCTCAGGTGGTCATATCTGGAGGTTGTAACAAATGGCAAGTACAATGACACGTTGCAAGCATATGCTGCTGGAGTTGTGGAGGGCGTCGTCACCTCGAAGGTATTTAACGCTAACAGTTTATTCTAAATCCATCACAACACGGATCTTATGAGAGGGTTTGCAGCTGCTCTTGCGTTTTGCAGGACAACTTTTCTCAAATAATCCAACTGAAAGTGATTTAGTTAGGCAGTTAGTTTTACAAAACACCACACATTAAACAATTACTAGCCAGTACTATTGTAAAGGCAGAATGTCATATAGTGCCTTCCATAGTTAAAAGCCTTAAAATAAATTCAGTTTTTATTGCAGAAGCATATTGTCACACTGAAAATTGCAGAAAAATATGTGAATATAAAGTGAACTTTAAGGGGAAATAAAAATCCCTGACTAACAAATAATTATTTTTCATAAAATAACCTGTTCCACAATTATTGGCACCCTTAACAATTCCTAGAAAATAAATGTAATTGAATTATTTCTGTCATTTCTACAGTAGTTTGCAAAGTTGATCAGAGTATCTAGGAACATTTAATTAGTAATTTATCACTTTCTGCTTCTCTGGGGTATAAATATGACGTGACACAGAGGCAATTTCTCTTATCCACTCTTCAACATGGGAAAGACAAAGGAACACACCATCCAAGTATGGCAGATGTGTGTCGACCTTCACAAGTCAGGCAGTGGGTACAAGAAAATATCCACCCGCCTGCACCTGCCCATATCTACTGTGAGAGGAATCATTAAGAAGTTTTAAAAAACTGGAACAGTAGTAAACAAGCCTGGACGAGGACGCATGTTTATTTTGCTCCCACGCACAGTGAGGAGGTAAGAGAAATAAAAAATTCTCCAAACCTCACTGTTAAAGAACTGCAACAAACGAGAGCATCTTGGGCTCACAAAGTCTCCAAAACAACTATCAGACGCTATCGACATGCCAACAAGCTCTTTGGGAGACATGCAAGGAAAAAACCTTTTCTCAGTCACAATCATTAACGCAAACGTTTGGAGTTTGCTAAGTGGTACTAGGACTGTGTTCTTTGGTCAGATGAGACCAAGATAGAGCTTTTTGGCAACAAACACTCTAAGTGGGTATGAAAAGATGAGTATGCAGAAAAGCACCTCATGCCCACTGTGAAGTCTGGGGGAGGATCGGTGATGCTGTGGGGCTGTTTCTCTTCCAGAGGCCCTGGGAACCTTGTTAGGGTGCACGGCATCATGAATGCTTTGACATACCGGGACATTTTAAAGCAAAATCTGGTGGCCTCTGCCCGAGAACTGAAGATGGGTTGTCACTGGGTCTTTCAGCAAGATAATGACCCAAAACATGTGGCCAAATCTACACAGAAATGGTTCAGCACACACAGAATCAAGCTCCTCCCATGGCCATCTCAGTCCCCAGACCTCAAACGCCCTTGAAAACCTGTGGAGTGAGCTGAAGAGGAGAGTGCAGAGGAGGGGAGTCAGGTCACTGGGGGTGTACAAAGTATTAAACATCAGGGGTGCTAATAATTGTGACACCCATGATTTGATGTAAAAGAATTATTTCTTAATGTGGGATTTTTTTTTTCCCCACTGAATAAATGCACTTGAATTAAAGGTTGTAATTTCCTCTTTTTTTCCATTGTGGTCCTGTGTTATTTAGAACAAAACTGATTTTTTTTAGAAGCTAAAGAACACATTTTAACCAGGGGTGTCCATAATTATGGAGGGCACTGTAAGTTACGTTACTGGTGCCAAAAAAATGTGTTAAACTTTGAGAGGAAAAAGAGTTCACTTGTCTTTCTGTTGATGACTACAGAGGTGTCATGAGGGACTGAGCAATCTTCCACTTTTAACTTGATTAAAACTAAACACAAACACTGTAGCCCAATAAAATGAGTGCCACGTAAATGTAATGCATCAGCCAAGCGCTTTGCTGTTCTTAATGGTTTAAATTGATTTTGTAACAAAGCAATGCTCCTAATGTAATAGGATTTAGGTAATTAATATACAGTATAATATTAATCAGAAACCCAGCCATATAGGATGAACTGTATGCTGGTCCTGAGCCTGGGTTAACTGGTGAGGGTTTGAGAGAGACTTGAGATGCTCTGTGCTTTACTAATTGGTCTGCACCACCAGGTTGAAACATGGAATGTCAGGGGCATGAGTCAAGAAAATATTGATATTATCAAGCAAGAAATAACTGCAGAACATCGTAGTTTTAGGAACAAGTGAATTATGTTGGACTGGCAATCTTTTTTTTCATGGTTTACTACTCTGTAAAAAGCTTCAACACCATTGACGGAGTGATAGCAGACTGTGGACTGTGAGCCGCTCAGCATTATGCTTATTCAAGTTTACGTGGTAATCATGGATGCATCCGATGAAGAAATCAAATGGTTCTATGAAGACCTCCAAGCAGAAACTGACTAAACACCAAAAAAGGACGTGTTGTTCACCATGATTGTTGACTGCACAGATGGAAAAACATTCACATACACATGGTTTACATAGCCAAAGAGGCATTTATATACATAAGTATCTCCAAAAAGTCTTTATTGAAACCAAGTCAATTACATCCTGTGTAGCCAAAGATGAAGTTTGATTATGTTTATTTTTTATACTTTACACAATCAAAAGAATTAAGTTTGTATGAAATGTGAATGTGTGTGAATCAAAATGATAAGATTGTCCCTGATGAGCAAGCTGAGGGCAACGGTGGCAAGGAAAAACTCCCTGAGATGGTAATAGGAAGAAACCTTGAGAGGAACCAGACTCAACAGGGAACCCATCCTCATCTGGGTGATTAACGGATAGCAGAAAACGGATAGCAGGGATCTGTGTAAGACTGGAAGTTCAGTATAACAGGAGATGTGTTTAAATTAAATGGAGTCATGTTTGTTTCTGGAGGTAGACTGTAGGAAATTCCAGTCCTGAGCTATCGAACGACACGCATCCCATCCAGACCACACGGGGCATCCATGCGACGAGATCTCCAACCAGAAGCAGGACTCCAGGACGGGTTAGACAGGTCCAGAGGGCAGAGGGGTCTGGATCACTGGCAGCTCAGGAGCGACATGTATAGCTCGACAGAGAGACAGAGAGAGGGAAAAGGAGAGCGGGAGAAAGAGAGAGAGAGAGCAGAAGATGAGGAGAGATGGCAGTTACTGTATGTATGGTCACAGTCAAACATGTATAAAGTGAATGTATATTTAGTGCAAGCAGGGACTCTGGCAGGACTAACTAGAACAGCGTAACTAAAAGGGAGAGCCAGAAGAAAACACAGACATGAGGGCTCCCTGAGATGTAAAGCAACCAATGACCTCACCATCAACAAACCTGAGTGATCAGTGAGAGAGGGGAAGACAGCATCTAAACATACCAGTTCACCAGATACTCTACGTCCATGAGTCCCCCAGATCAATTCAAGCTGGATGATGAAACTGGTGTCCATATAGGTGGCAGCATCTTCAACAACCTACGATATGCAAATGATACAACCCAAGTTGTTGAAACAGTAGAAGACCTCAGACAAACTTGAAAGTAAAGTAAAAAGATGTTTCAGCCTAACATGAAAATCTACCCCAAAGTTTATAACTATTGTGGGTGACGGTCAAATGCGAGTGAACATCAACAGTGAAGACACTGAATGTGTCAAAGTAATTTTCCTTGTGTTTAAGATTGACCAAGATCTAGGTCAGAGTTTAAAAAAGAAAAAAAGAATAGTGCGAGGCCAAACGCCATGCTCAGCATGGAGCACACAGTGTTTGTGTCACGATCAAACGCAGACTCATCACAACCATACTTAGTCCATACTAGGTGTTCCTAATCGCAACCTATGGTTACAAAACTTGGACATTGAAAATGGTAGAGAGAATGAAAATCAAGGCTTTTGAATTGTGCTGCTGGAGAAACCTTTGGTAGATACAATAGGAGGCAAAAGTGATGAACAAAGGTGCTCTCATAAAACCTGAAACGTCAGAGAAGCAAAAATCATCAGGAGCTGATTGACTCATTTTGATCGACTTGAATTGCATAATAAATCTATTGAAAAGACCTCATGCTAGGTATTGGTCCGTGGTGCAAGGAGACCAAACCAGCAGGGGACTCGTTCGCCCGACACCATCAAAGCAGACATGGGCAAGAACATGAGTGAATTTAACGAGGATTGGACTCAAGATCACAGTGCTTGAAGAGCATTACACTATGAAATCTCAAAGAGTCGAACATGACTGGATGAATAATACGTACATGCGTTAATCAGAAGGAACTGAGTGACAGTTTATTGAACAGATGAGGAAAGCTTCTTGTGTCTGCACTTTAACATTTAAATTGCTGTCATACAGCCATTTTACATACAGCAAAGTTCACAACTCCACAACCTTTGCATGTTTATACATGTAAGTCTGTATCAAGTCTCTGTTCTATCAAAGGGTTTTTATGCTCTCTTTCTAAATCTCCCTCTTGTACTTTTCTGTCATTGTGTGTGTTTGTGTGTGTATGGACTTTAGCTCATCTATAAGCATTGGATGAACACACTGATGGGATATTGTGGGCTAGACGACCCGGGCTACTGTCATCGTCTGACAGAATACATTACCACTAATCTCCAGTGGGTCACAGAGCAGATCGAGAAAACTGCAGAGTCGCCGTACTGGCATCAGGTACATGGATTACTTTCCAGAGGTCATTAAAGTGATTTGTCACTTCAAATACCACTGATAGACCTAGTAAATGATCTCGCTTTATACATATTAATTAACAGATTAATTACTAGGAGCAACGTGGGACTCCTTTATCTAAATCTAGATTGAGTAAATTCATGTTATGTTATGAAGAAAGCATGTTCTGTTTTAAACATTTATCTGATCTGTTTTTATATTCTGTATGATGTCCAGCTTAATATTAAAACTGTTATAATCTCTGTTCTGATTTAGGTCCATTTGTCACTCCTGCAGCTGAAAGGTTTGGAAGATGGCTATAATGAACAGCCTACATTTCCTGAGCCAGGGCTCAACTTTAACCCCCTAGGATTTCTGTGAGTGGCTTGTAAGCTTCTCTACTCTACTTTCGGTAAATCGGTGCCACTGCAACCTCAGAGTCCTTACAGCAGCCTTACAGAGTCCTTGCAGAGTCCTTGCAGAGTCCTTGCAGAGTCCTTGCAGAGTCCTTGCAGCAGCCTTGCAGAGTCCTTACAGCAGCCTTGCAGAGTCCTTACAGCAGCCTTGCAGAGTCCTTACAGCGGCCTTACAGAGTCCTTACAGAGTCCTTACAGCAGCCTTACAGAGTCCTTGCAGAGTCCTTGCAGAGTCCTTGCAGAGTCCTTGCAGAGTCCTTGCAGCAGCCTTGCAGAGTCCTTACAGCAGCCTTGCAGAGTCCTTACAGCAGCCTTGCAGAGTCCTTACAGCAGCCTTTCAACAAGGCTATTGTTGGTCAGGAGAGCTGCTAACTTATGAGAAAAGCTTGGAGTGAAGTTTCTGAAAATAAAGACATTGTTTCTGCGTGTGCGCATACATAAACACACACACTGTGCCTCACTGTGTATTGCTAGGCTTTTTGTGTTATTTAGTGTTCTTAATCATAACACTAACACTAACCTGCAAGGCTCAGGTTCTGTGTCTTTTAGCGAAGCAACGGTTAAGTGAAACATCATATGCATGTGACTGTGTTTAGTGCCAGGCATTTAAAATATTCACTCAAATAAAATAAATGATATCGTGCCTAGCCTTACCCACAGGCCAAATCACCTTTTTTGCATAATAATAAAAAAGTTCAGTGTGTATATCAGCAGAGAGCTGCTGACTAGGCATGTTATAACTGGAGTCATTAAATTTTAAAAAGATACACTATGTAGTAATGAAAAGTATTATATTCTTGTATTCTGAAAAGTTAAATAAATTGAAATGGTCCAGTATTGATTTTGCCTTTCATACATGGCCCAGACTTTTCCAAATGGGTGGAGACCTGGAGGATTTGGAGGCTGCACTGAACAAATCCAGTCAGTCCCGTACAGTGGGATCCGGCTCCTGCTCTGCTCTAATCAAACTCTTGCCGGGTAACAAAGAGCTTCTTGTCTCGCACGACACATGGAACACCTACCAGTCAATGCTTCGGATCATGAAGAAATACATCTTTTCATTCCGTACATCTTTAAAAGGTGATTCTGTTTTAATTAGTAAAATGTTTTGTCACTGCCAGCTCAACTGAGTCTAAAGACTTCTTTCACCCCTGTTTCTGCAGATGAGACGTTGATTCCTGGCAGTACTCAGGCGTTCTCCTCTTACCCCGGCTCCATCTTTTCAGGAGATGATTTCTACATTCTCAGCAGTGGCCTGGTAAGATGTTGCAAATTATTTACATGAAACTAATGATGCGCATGAAGTGTGTTTTGATTTGCAGAATACACTGCCATCCATCTGTCATCCATAACATAGGAAAGCTCGTAGCTGTAGATTTGGTCAATTCTCCCAATATTTCCTATGAATGAAGTGTTTCTCTTTATTAAGACCACTGTACTAACACTGGCTATAGTCTCCCTTTGTTTGTCACACTGTACTTCCATGCTGTGGATCTCTTGTTCTAATACCTCCCAAAGGTGTTCTACTGGATTCAGATCCGGTGACTGGAAAGGTGACTGAAGTCGTCATGTTCATTAAATCAGTTTGAGACGACTTTTGATTTGTGACATGAGACAGTATCATGCTGGAAATAGCCATCAGATGGTGTTAAATTGTGACCTGTTGTAATGACCTGAAGCTGCACACACAATCTGTAGGCTTTTATGCATTGACAATTGGCTTATTTAGAATGAGTGGATTTTCCTAATAAAGTGTTCAGTGACTATACGGTATGTTTAGAGACATAACAGTTGCCCAAAATGCTTCTTTAATTACTAATGATAAAGCAGTTCAGTGCTTTTCTGACAAAAAAAAACATAAAACAGATTTTTGTAGCTTTTCTTCATTTTTCTGCAAAGGCAAAAAAGAAACCAGACTTTAAGGACAGTATTATGTAGTCTTCACTTTATGGTGTGTGTGTGTGTGGGTGTGTGTGTGGGTGTGTGTGTGGGTGTGTGTGTGGGTGTGTGTGTGGGTGTGTGTGTGGGTGTGTGTGTGGGTGGGTTGGGTGGGTGGGTGTGTGTGTGTGTGGGGGGGGGGGGTGTGGGCGTGTGTGTGTGGGGGGGTGTGGGCGTGTGTGGGTGTGCGCGTGTATATGTGTGTGTGTGTGTGTTTTTTATAGTTATATATGTATGTATATGCCACAACTAACTTATCTGTTTTGGTACAGGTGGTTTACACAGTCATTAGTGTACAAAATTAATAAAAAATATTGCCTCTATTTTCGTGGGCATTGGCGCACAGTGCAAGGTTTCTTGGCTGCCATGCAGAAGGCCCGGGTTGGATTTTTGGACAATGCCCAAACTCTAGTAGAGTTGAAGATCTTTGCCCGAACCTGATGGGACCCGACAGGTTCGGGCTTAATTTCTAACATTTTACACGGGCTCAGGCTGGGCTCAGGCTGGGCTCAGGCTGGGCTCAGGCTGGGCTCAGGCTGGGCTCAGGCTGGGCTCAGGCTGGGCTCAGGCTGGGCTCAGGCTTGCGCGGTAAATAAGTGGTCATGTGATGCGTT
>JAAGKR010006502.1:491-42525 GCA_011419295.1 Clarias macrocephalus
TCTTCAGGAAAAAAAGAAAGCAGCATATTATCTAAAGCAGCCCTTTTCAGAAAAAAAATGAAGGTTTTGCTGTGAGAAAGAAGCAAGTGCTAGACTGCTTCTTTAATTTCCTTTTAAAACTGTACAAACTGTACAGTGCAGTTATTTGCATGTGCATAAGACTCAGTGCCTCATTATTACACTTGTCTGTGTTTTATGGATGCGTTATTACGTTAATAATAATAATAATAATAATAATAATAATAATAATTCCTTCAAGACCATGCACGTCTCTTTAACTTTCTAGTACTAAACTTCACTTCCTTTTATCCAACCTGGTTTTAGCGTTCTTCCCTGGACAAACTATTAGCACAGACAGATGATAGCTGATGATAAATGACACAATAAAAGAGCTTGACACGTTCAACACGATCAGAGCCTGACACAGATATGACACCAGAGTAGAGAAGAAAACCCACAAAGTGAGAAACAGAAAATAAAGAAGCTACAGGTTGATGCAAAGCATTTCCGGCTGCTGGTTCGATCCCGCTTTACCTGATGAGGTGACAGCTGAGAGATTTGCAGAAAGCGGCGAGCGAAGAGGCATGCAGCGGAGAGCGCAGGCGAGAATGATAAGAGAGAGGAAACAGGGAGAGAAGGAACGGAAAAAGAAGAGTGGCATCAGTTCAGAAGCGCCGAGCGTACAGACAAACGTGTGTGTGTGTGTGTGTGTGTGTGTGTGTGTGTGTGTGTGTCAGAGAGATTTCAGAAGAACACTCACCTCTGGAATATAAATATTCCTATGATGACTGCTGCGGATATCAGATCAGCCATGATCCATATCAAACAGTACTCGTCTGGACTCTGAAGAGGGGGAAAGAGGTTTTTGTTGTGTTTCTCCACTAGATGGCGACATAACAGTAAAAATCTCACTCACTCATCGTCTATAGCACTTTGTCCTGTGTACAGGGCCTGGAGTCTATCCCAGAAGACTTAGGGCACAAGGCTGGTACACACTGGACATCCATCGCAGGGCACACACACACACACACACACACACACGCACACACGCGCACACGCGCGCACACGCGCGCACACGCGCGCACACGCGCGCACACGCACGCACACGCACGCACACGCACGCACACGCACGCACACGCACGCACACGCACACACATGCACACACACGCACACACGCACGCACTATAGGCAATTAAGGAACGCCAATCAGCCTAATCTGCATGTCTTTGGAGTGCGGGAGGAAACCCGGAGTACACGGAGGAAACCCACAAAGCACGGGGAGAACATGCAAACTCCAGGCACACAGACCGAATCGAACCCGGACCCTGAAGGTGGCAAGGCGACAGTGCTAACCTCTACACCACGTTGCATGACATGTGCATAAGATGCTACACAATCATAGAGACAAATAGAGCACATGGATAAAATATCGCACTGATTATATACTACTGTGTGTCTTGCTCGTTATTAACATGTCAACGTTAACTCCTGACCTTTATTAAACTCCTACGACACTTATCAGAAGCGTCTGTGATTGGTCAGTAATTTAGTGATGCCGTGATGATGATTTATAAATCGGTCCATCGCTCACCATTAACCAGATGGGCTGAGGCACGTTGCGGAGGATGTGAGGAGCGTCGGACGAGACGGACTCAACGCCGCTGCACCACAGCGCAGAGTAAAGCCACGGCTCGTTCACCGGGTACACGTTCACGCTCACGTTCCTGCTCCTGAAGCGTCTGTTAGTACACAAGGACACACACACGTACAACTTTCAATCTATCAATTAAAGGTGCATTTTTAAAAAAAGTTTATAAGATCGGGTGAAGATTTGATGTTTGATTGGATACTGCTGGTGTTCATGAAGCTCCGCTAGAGAATAACATACACAGTCTATAAAATCACCAACAGGAGGCGCTATTTAAAAACTAGCAATACAGACCGTAAGCCAGGTTCCCAAACTGGTTTTGTCTACCACTAAAACTTTCTCTACCACCACATCTCAAAACATTGTCCTTTACTTTGTTCTACGCATCATCCAGGTTGCTGCTGTTGATCTTTCAGCTGTTCCCTTCCTGACACAACCCTGACACCTTGAAACCTTGCGGGTTCCCCTGCACGAACGATGAGATTACAGTATAGAGTCAGGATTTATTGGAAAATCAAAACGATGAAATACAATATTACAGAACGATCGATGCGCTGAAATCCAATCTAACGGCCATGTCAAGGTCACGCAAATGTCAACTTGTAACGTTATGCATTTGTAATAACAATACTACCGAATTGCAATGTCACGTCAATGTCAGCGCTATGCCATGCAATGTCGTGTCATACTGATACCAACGCACAAGAATGCAATGATTCGTTATGCCATAATATCAGGCCAGGGTTTAGTTCAGCGGAGCGTCTCGAGTCATAACGGTTCTCTGATGGTATTCCACTTGTGCTATATTTCATAAGAGAGACAGCTTTCTTGTCTATCTGCACGATCGGCGTAAACATTGCTATACGATCGATGTGTGCATGCAACCATGTTAGACGTTGCCATGGTAACCGCATCATTTTTACTCAACTGTAAATGGATGATGATCAAAGAATAACATGGTCAAAAAAAACAAAAAAAAAAACAAGCAGCTTTACTTCTCATTTTTAATAATTGTTACAATCGAGCCATTTTTAATGTTCATATGTACACAGTTTGTCCAGAAAAACACATTAAGCTAATTTTTTTTTACATAATTCAACCACTGATTTTTCTTTGCTCCATGATTTTTTTTTTTTACTGCTCTATCAGATATCTTACAGTCAGAGTAATATTTTGTTATAACTTTCTCATTAAATTGTACTACTTAATTACAAATAGTATTACCTGAAATTTTATTACAAGCCATACGACCTGTTTAACGAAAAAACAACATCTAGATTATTTCACATGCTACATCATGATGGTTAGAGTTGAGGATTGATTATTGCACTTTTTTTTTTTTTGGTTTTGTTAATATCAGCACCAAATGGTGCATCTTCTGGCTGCTAAAAAATAAATAAATAAATAAATAAATAAATAAATAAATCTAATCTCAAACCTGAATGTTGAATTCTGCTGTCTTTTGGCATGTTCCACTGAAGGAACCTTCTCTAGAACTTCCATATATTTTTGCAGGAACTCTCAAGAACATCGGGACAAGAGGAACATTTTGAAGAACCCAGGTACTTTTTCACAAACTTACACATGTTCGGTAGATGAAAGTAGCAATATTTTACATCCTGGGATGTCGTTCCATGAATCTATTTAGTTCAGGCTCGGTAGGAAAGATACCCAAAGCACTAAAGCTTGTTATTGAGCTACGGGAATGATTACATGGTGGATCGTCCGGTTATGTAGTCAGGTTTCGTTAGGGTGAAGTGGTGGGTAGGTAATGTAGATTAGGTTTGGTTGTGTGATTGGTACTTCATTCATTTTGAAAGACATTTCAAAGATCTTGCTCTAAAATCTTATTTTATTTAATTTTTTTTTTATAAGAATGTTTTTTTTAAATAATTATTCTTCAGTCTTGTCTTGTGTTGCAGACACAGCAGATTGTGTTTATCTACAGTACTTATATCTTTTTGCACTGGCAAACAGATTTCAATCAGAATAAGTGTCTCTTATTGCATGTGTGTGTGTGTGTGTGTGTGTGTGTGTGTGTGTGTGTACCTGATTTCCACTTCTGTTGCTTGGCTGTAGTGTATGCTCACAGTCCGGATTCCTTTTTCTTTATACTCTTCTGCAGAAACTTTCTCCTCCTCTGACTCCTCTTGCTTCCTGTACCCGTCAGTCATCCACATCACCTGCACACACACACACACACACACACAAATAAACACCTGACCACTGAGTCACACTGGTAGACTCCACTGACACACCATCATCCTGCCCGTGCCACGAACTCGTTATCTGCGCTCTGAACGTGCGTGTCAGCGACATGTCCAAAACAAGCACCGGCATTACCTCCACATGACGCTGCGCAGCAGGAGCCTGCAGCCAGAAACGGAGACAGACCGTGACTTCACGTCCTACTGGATGAAATCGGCCGGGCGTTTACAGTAAACCTTTCCATCGTGGTGGTACAACAAACAGGGGCACCAACAGGTTTATTTGTTCTACACAGTTATGAAATAATAATGTACGGCCGTCATTCTCAGCCTCGGGCCTCCTGAGCTGCCTGGGAGACTTCGACAGTGACACATGCTTACATACACAAATACTGGATCCATATTGGAGGAGGAAAAAAAAAAAAAAAGTCAGTATCAGTGAAAATGTGATATCTGGACTTAACTGGACTAAAATTGTGTTTTGATTTAAATATTTATACGTTTTCACATGAATTTATTACTCATTACCAATAGTTTACGATGTTAGTTTCTGGTGCATGATTTCAATTATAGATTATGTCCATCAGATGCAACATGATCACGATACCCAGGGGCGGATTCGAGTTTCTTGCGATTCTTTAAGCATCACGATTTTATAAAATTTTCCAATTCGAGATTCGACAATTATGAATAAACTCAGGAAATAATTCTCTCCTACTACACTGCCAATGTGTGAACAGTTCAGAGGGCACCACCTGTAGGATTATAGAGGAACTGCAAATATTTTGCCATCTCAAAACACACATAAAAAGAATCATGATAGAGACTCGATGTCCACAATGTCTACTGGAAAGATTAAAGGCTGTAATATTAAAAAAAATAAGCAATAAATATAAGTGGTGTTGTTCTTTTAAAATGACTTCTGTAATCCGAGTTATGTTATTAAACACTAAGGCATAACAAAAATGTGTATTTAAATATGATCACTGCAGAATGTATGTATGCCCTAAATGGTATGCATTACAAAAAATACATTAATATATAATTAAGAAATAAAATGTATAATAATAATACAAATTTACACACCAATTGTTTGTCTTTTTCAACTATTTATAATAAATTATTCATCAGTTAATCAACTGTATATTTGTTATTATTATTATTATTATTATTATTATTATGCGCTCATGTGTGACCTGTTCAGACTGGATGCCTGAGCGCTGCACGGCCTTTAGAACGTCGCTGATCCAGAGCTCGTGCCGTGGGTGCTGAGCTGGAGGTCTGCGCAGGTTGAACATCACCGAGCGGTTCGTCTTCGCCGCCAGACGCAGCAGATCCACCAGACTACACACCGTCTGATTGGCTGCACGGCCTCGCTCCTTCACCGACATGAACTGGACCGTCCAGTACGGGTCGTCCTGAGGGACAAGAGACCATGCTGACTGTAGTTTATAAGCTCATTTCTACAAAAAGTGTAGCCTCTGTGTGTGTGTGTGTGTGTGTGTGTGTGTGTGTGTGTGTGTGTGTGTGTGTGTGTGTGTGTGTGTGTGTGTGTACCCTGAGAAACCACAGGCCAGCATTTAAAGAGCGTATCTCAGGCCAGGTGAAGAGTGAGGCATCTTCGTGTTGCCGCAGAGGGAAGACCTGGGCCACGTCCGTGGTGCGGCGCAGCGTGCGGTCACGCATCAGGAACGCCACTCCGTCTGTACTGGAGAGGGAAAACAAACAAAAAATATACACACACACACACACACACACACACACACACACACACACACACACACACACATCTGTTTTAGTGGTAAAACTAAATAACCTGACTCACTTAAAGTATTCCATCTGCTGTACCTGTTTGTGTGTGTGTGTGAAGTGGTGATGCAATAAAATATAATCAAGTAACATTCGAAGAAGTACATCCTGACGTAACCTTTAAGAAACAAACAGAACAGTGTGTTTCCATGCACAAGCTTTTTCAGGACAGCGTTCAGTTCCAGTTCCTGTTGCGGGTTGAGATTTTTTTCAACAACCGGGACAAATTACTGACGTGTCCTACTGTAGACTGTAGACGTTTTTTGTTTGTTTGCTTTGTTTTTTGAGGAATTCTGAACCTTTCTGCATTTTTCTACGGACTGATTTTTCTCCAGTACTTTTTAAGCACTTATTCAGAAGCTGTAGTGATGTTTCCACTGCAGGAGCTTTTTCAAGGCCCCAGATGTTTTCACTCTAGACCTTTAGCTACATTCTGGGCTTTTCAAGAGTCAATCATCTTTTCACCTTCCGAGTCGAGACGTTACCTGTACATGTAGTTCCACCATCCTGTGCAGATCCTGCTTCCTAGGAGTGTTGCGTATGACGCATTACAAAGTAACGTTAGAGTACTCGGATTACTTTTTTGATGTAACGAGTAATCTAACGCGTCAGGTCCGCCATTCAAGTACTCAGTTATTTGGTTATATTTTCAAAAATGTAATCCGTTATTCAGACAATTTATGTAATCCGTGAGCCAGACACACGGTGGCGTAGTGGTTAGCACTGTCGCCTTGCACCGCCAGGGTCCGGGTTCGATCCCCGGCCAGGCTCGATTCCCGTCACTGTGTGCATGGAGTTTGCATGTTCTCCCCGTGCTTGGTGGCGTTTGCATGTTCTCCCCCCCCCCCAACCTCTGTTATTCCTGCTGTTAGTAGTTAACAGATTATGGGCCAAACTTTGCTGAGTGATGATGGTAGAATAATTATAAAGGTCTTGACTAAAACAACATGCGTGAGGAATGAAAAAGAAGAGTTTTCATTTTCTGCAATGGAAAAGTACTCGAACTAGTTACTTTTTATCAAAAAGTAACACTGTAATGTAACTGATTACTTTTTAATGACAGTAATTTTGTAATGTAATTAGTCACTTGAAGAAGTAACGGCCCCCAACACTGCTCCCCAGTCAGTACTTCAAACTACCAGAGCAAACGGAGCGCCAAGCAAAGTGTCACCCCGACGCTGCAGTGATCTTTGTTCAGGATTTTTTTTTTTCCCGTGGGTTTGAACGACATGTGTCACGCTACAGGAAACAGCCTGCTTCACTGCAGTCCCTCGTCAATCCACAGAGCGATTCAGAGAGCGCGTGATAGTGATTATGATAATCGCGTCTGCACTTCATCAGCCGAGGCAATAACGAGACCCTAGAGAGCGCCATATCGCTCCGGCTCACGTCGCAGGAGTAACGATCAGCGACCGCGTGGAGACGGCGACCCACAATGCACATCCTGGACCGCAGTCAAGCTGATTGAGCAAGAGCGTTTTTTAAAGATGATTCAAGCTATTTTTCTGTTTCTATTTCAGGTGTAAATGTGCGGACGATGATGGAAAAAGGTACCTGATGGTGACGTCCGCCGAAAAGCCGCTGACTTTTTGCTGGAAGGCTTTGTTGAAGGACATGATGGTGTTTTCTGGAGCGAGCTAAAAAATAATAATAATACAAAGGCAGAAGACAATTCAGCATCAACGTATAGAAATATAATAACTAGTGCTGATAATCGATTAAAAATTTTAATCTAGTTAATCACAGTCATAGTCTGATTTACTTGTATTATAAACGTGCAATGCAGGAATAAAGAAATGCCTGAAAAACTGTTTAGAGGAAACAGATTTTGAAGTTTTATAACATCTCAAACATTAACATTTCATAACTGCATGCACTGGCTGGGTAGTATGGGTGGGTGTGGCAACCCAGACAGTGAGGCTCGAACCCGGATCCTCAGATCCCAAATTGAACAACCCAGAGCCTTAGCCGTCTGAGCCACCACTCAGACATACAAATTAGGTTTTAGCTAAACTTCCATCTAGAAGCTTTTTATAATGAAACTTGCCATTCCGTAACCACGTTGCAATTATGGGAAGCCATTAGGGTCAAACTTGGTCATATGATTCATTTGAGTTAATAATAATAATAATAATAATAATAATAATAATAACGTCTAGATTAATCACATTCATTTATATCGACAGCTCTAATAATAACCTAAATCTTTTATGTAAACCTAACTGACGTGCACTTTGACGATCACAGCTTTTACAGAAATCCTCACCATCGGAGCTCCTCGGCGGCCGATGATGGCGGGCCGCGGCTTCAGGTACGATCGATCCATGATGCAGGGGGAGGAGATGGTGAGGGGAGTCAGATAGAGAGCCACGAGAACACACACATACAGCAGGAGTATCAGCACCTGAAATCCTGCACGCGCGCACACACACACACACACACACACACACACACACACACACACACACACACACACACACACACACAGATATCAATCAGGTGGATCGAGTGTATCCAGTGCAGCATGCGTGTAATAGTAGTGTTAATTAGCAATCAGACACTCACTCCTTCTTCCTCCACGCACGACCTGGCCAGCGACGATCCACCCCAACGCCGTCATGGCAGCCACGGCCCCAATGTGCAGGAACGGTCCTGTTGACTGGGTGCAATCACACGGAACATCGGACGTGAGTCGGCCAGCGGAGAAATGCCGAGTAGAAGTAGCAGTACAACTTATAGAGTTATAGACGTCTAGAGCATGATATCTGCAATCTGGTGAATTAGTGATGTTTTACTGAGAGGGTGAACGTGTTCTGACCCGCAGCGAGATGAGAATGATGTCCCATTCGTCCCTCCATATGTCGTCGATGGAGACTACGCCTGTGATGGTAGTGAGCAGGACAGCCAGCACACCGATCTGTACATACAGTATGAAGGAATGAGAAACATCTGCAAAGGTTAGATTTTTACTAATTAGTCTTTCAGCTGTTCCAGTTGACGGGCACAACCATCCCATTTTATCCCATTTATATGTCTAAGGCCCGGGTTCGATTTCCAGCCAGTGCCCGAAGCCCAGCCACTGGGTCCCATGCCAAGGCCCATGTTCCCAATCATGGTTAAATTAGGATGGTTGCATCATAAAGGGCAAAAAACAAACATGTGCCAAGCTTGTGTGGTGATCCGCTGTGGCGACCCCGTGCCGGGAGCAGGCGAAAGACCACCAACAACATTTTTTTTTTTTTACAAATGAACAGAGCAACTGCTAGCCTTTCCTTATTGGTTTAACTTCATGTCAGTCTTAAGTAGGTACTTAGATCTATACAAGTGGAATCTTAGTACAGTATCTTTGAAATTCCTTGCAATGTGAATGCAAGTAATGCAAGGTCTCGTGTGTTTACCTTATGAATCCAGTACAGGTTGAGCTGCTGGCCCAGTGCGACATGACAAAGACCTAATATCTGAAAGTGGATCAGACAAAAAAAAATAAAAAATAAAAAAATAAAAATAAATCAGCACAGGATAGATGGCATTACAAAAGTATTATATCATGACACTTCTACAAGAAACTTCTCCATGAGAACAGTCATAAAAACACTGAGTCTATGTAATGTCTACACAATTCATTTTTTAACCTGTGATATCTCTTAAAAGTGACAGATATGTTATAATAACATGACATCGTCGTATTACTCAGCGCTAATCGGTACAGCATGATCCTTATTTAAACTAGAGTTTCAGGATACAAGTGTTTATAATAAACAACAGACAGTGAAACTAGTACACGAGAAAGTGTGTGCGCGTGTGTGAGTGTTAAATGCTCACCATTAAAAATGCAGTGTAAGAGAATCCCACGAGCGTGGTGGCGAGGATGGGGACGGTGCCATCGCTCCACTCCCCTGATCGGTTATATAACAACCTGTGGCAGAGACGTGACTCAGTGACAGGCTCACAGACACCACGACCCGAGACTAACCGCCGGCATCGCTTATTACACGCCTGGTTTGCTTTAATCGACCTTTTACGGCTCTAGCTTTACAGAGCTTCTCGTATTTGAGCAGCGTGTGTTTCGATAGCAATGCATGACAGGATCACGCAACCACCAACGTTTCTGACGAAATTTGATCAAAAGCACGAAATGGGTTCAAAGCGTACCAGTTAAACTCGTTGTAGTCGTTGTGAGCCTCCCACCAAAAGTAAGACCAGACTAGGAGGAGGAGAAACGTCGAGCACAGGATGAGGAACCAGGAGCACTCCCACTGGAAAAGAGAAAGAAACATCAAATCGAGGTGAAGATCTTTAGGAGTGGGCTTGTGCTAATGACTGGGAGCGCCGTTTGTGTAGCGTTCATTATTTCCTCCTTATACTGGAACAGACACTTTATATCTGAAGCACAGGAATATGAACTACAACATGCCGTCATGGATCTCCATGTACTGCATTGGATCACTGGTGGAACCCGAGCCGTTCTGGTTCGGTGGTTTCCATCCAGGTAGTTCACTGTACAAACCTGATCACACTTGCCCCACTGGATAACCTGACATGAATCTGATCACACAATAAGGCCGTTCTGGTCTGTGGTTTCCATCCAAGTCCTCCCCTCTATGATCAGATTCATATCAGATCAGCCAATGGTGCACATAGGTGCGCCTCAACCACCAAGAATGACAGAAAACCCCTAAAACTATTTAAAAAGTTTGTATGTTCTAGATGCACTATATTCGCTCGCCTGCCTTCACATGCACATGTACCTGAGTAACATCCAATTCTTAATCCATAGGGTTTAATATGATGTTGGCCCCGCCCACTTTGCAGCTATAACAGCTTCAACTCCTCTGCGAAGGCTTTCCACATGGTTTAGGAGTGTGTTTATAGGAATCTTTGATCGTTCTTCCAGAAACTCAGACACTGATGCTGGAGGAGAAGGAGGAGATGCTGGTCAGGACTCGGGGTCAAGTTCTTCCACATCAAACTCGCTCATCCATGTCTTTGTGCACTGGTGCGCAGTCATGTTGGACTCGGCCCCTTCTTCAAGAAGGAACCCTTAATGCTTCAGCATTCCAAGACAATTTGGACAATTTCATGCTCCGAAACTTTGCGGGAATGGTTTCCCGTTCCTGTTCCAACATGACTGCGCACCAGTGCACAAAGGGCCCATGCTGTTACAGCTGCAAGGGGCGGGGCTAACATCATATTAAACTCCCTATGGATGAAGAATTGGATGTTACTCGAGTTCACGTGCATGTGAAGGCAGGCGAGCGAATACTTTTGGCAGTGTAGTGTATATATGCCGCGACACTGCGCCAGGATCAAGAGGCAACCTCTGGTTATAAAAAAGTCAATCAATGCGGAAGTGCAAAAACATTCTATTGGGGGGGCTGACTCCAAAAGAAACCCAATCCTGATAGACTGCCACGTTAAAAGATTTAATAAAACAGGAATAAATATTTACCACCTGAGCCCACACACACACACACACACACACACACACACACACACACACACAAAAACAAAATAAATAAATAAAAACGAGTTTTTGTCTCATTTTCCCCATACATGTCTCAAGACTTTTTGGGAGGTCTGAAGATTTCCTAGACATGATGACTGTATGGGGTGAATATTTATGTAACTCGTATGATAAAATTATAATCAAGCCATAAAGCTGTGCATAATTAGGGGTGTGGTCAATTTGAGTGACAGATACAATGCAGACGTCAAACCGCTAACTATCTGCTATGCACCACTTTCACTAACCAGCCAACTCGAATTGCTGTAGTTTAACAAGAAACGTAGGAGTTGAGACGGGACCACGTGTAGGGTACGAATCAGATACATTAGCATATACATTAATGTTAGCTACCACAGCATTTTAGCTAAGCTAAAGCTAAGCTCGCTAGCATGTGGGAGGTAAGTTGGGAGTTCCAACGCGCAGCCAGGTTCCGTTCGCTCCACCCATTTGCCCATTTATGGATAAACCAGGGTTTAGGCGGAGTCAGCTCCTGCTGAGATGGCGAGGACCAGAGCGCTCGCGTTTCAGCTTCAAACCTGCTCTTCGGATAACCTGGGGGTGATGTCACAGCGTCTACAATCTATGGCTGGCATTTAAATGCACAGCACTGTACATACAGTAGTTTGCAATCAGATATGGTTGTAGTCGGGGGTGTGGCCTGTTACCCTGGTGACCACATTGATAGATCTGCCCAATAGATGATCTGGGGATTTTATTTTTTTTTTTACCTTTGATTTTGGCTCTAATGAACAAGAAAAACACATTCATCTGTGAAATCGTGTGAAATATCAAGGAACCTGTGATAAGTGAGACAAAAGTCAGGAACTCGCCCAACTAAAGATGGAAAGAGACAGGTGGAAAATAATAAGGACGTGTAACCCAGGATCTTAAATCCCGAACCTTTGAAGACGTCCTCAAAGTGGAGAGAAAATAACAAACGACAGGCCGACGTTTAATTAAATTCCTTCTCCGTGGAAACCACAGCGGCCGGCGAGTGAGAGCAAACGACTTGTGAAATACCGAGCAGCAGGTGGTAACCTTCAAGTGATTGAGGACAGAGTCATGCTAGATCGCCGCGGGAGACGGATGGGGCGGGGCTTCGACGTGCCGACCGACCTGGCGGGGGAAACCACGGCTACGGATCAGCGGTTGGAATATAATCGACACGCAGGAGACGAGAAATTGCGATTTATCTGCGCGACACCGTGTCTGGTCACCCGGCTGGCTGTGGAGAACCTGCAAGGACTGTTGAGACCTAATGACGATGTCCAGAACTCCGGAATCATAAGCAAACACTTAATACATCTTTAATACTGAGTTTAGGGCTCTCTCATATGCAGCTTACTCAGAGACACTACACGGCAGAAAAGCTTGTGGAGGGAGGAACGAATTAAGCGTCTTAAGCGTTTTTTTTTGTTGTTGTTCCTTTGTCAAAAAAAAAAATATATGGTGACAAATATGGTGGAAATTTTTTTTTTAAACTGTAGACGTCATGGAGCTCGAACCGATCACAGAAAAATTCCAGACTTTTTCAAGGATTTTTCCGTTGGATGGAGGCCTGCTGTGTGAGGTTCATTAAACGCATCGTAAAATACGAAATCTGATGTGCATTAGTGAGGCTGTGTTTGTGCAGAGAATAAGGGAATGTTTAAATGATATCATATACAGTATGAAATGTGTCTCGGGTCCTCTGTGTAAACATTTAGACTGGAATTAAGCGGCTTACTTCATCCTCTTTACTTTCCTCAGTCATGAAATCATGCTGGAGCGTTTTAATGCGATTTACATGCGAAAACAGTGATCAATCGATTCAAAATTAATCACAGTCATAGTCTGAGATTAATCTCGATTAATCACTTTTAAAAATACTCAGACTTACTTGTATTATGAACGTGCAATGTTGAATTAAAAATTGCATGAGGAAATGAAAGAGATTATGCCGTTTTATAATATCTCAAACATTAACATTTAACAAATCACTGTTGGGCTGCGCTCGAACCCGGATCCTCAGATCCGAAAAGCAACACCCGAAATTTAAATGTAAAATTAAATGGTTCCCCTTGGAGGTAGCTCAAGCTTATGACTTCGTTTTTATCCAAACGTCGATCTAGATGTTTTTTTATAATGAAACTGGCCGTTCAGCACATCTGGTGATGTTTCGAATAAATATCGACAGCACTGCTTTAAAAAAATGATTAAAAATGAAAGTTGCTTAATGATAATCTTTTGATCTCCTTCTAATGAACCGTCACTGCTACAACGAGGCCTTAAAGTCATATAATCTGTCTGTAATTAGAAACATTAGATTTATATAGTTTTATAAAAAAAATATAAAAAAAAAAAAGCAAGAGACGCATCACGACACTAAATAATAATCGGTTCTCATAACGACCGGAACATGACAGGGGATTAATGATAATCCGCTCGGGTATCAAAGCGAGATGAGCTGAATCGTCTCGGACTCTCTCCTAATCCACGTCCGGACGAGAGACCCAGGACGAGTTCCAGACGTCTCATAAACCAGAGGATGAATCTCCCAAACCATAAAAAGGCCATGTGGTTTGAGGCTTAAATAAGGTCATCGCCCTAACGACGCGAAACAAACTCGTCCCGGCGGGGGCGCGGCGTGACGTTTACAACTCGCTCGCTATTGTGTGGGACGTTACGGGGTGTCGAGACTGAGACGCATCCCAGACCTCGCTGTCGGAGCTTCCTCGGGCTAATCTGGGAATCCGATCAGCTTCTTTAGAGCCTCGGGTTTAATCGGGACGATGAGCACCACCGGATCATCACCCGAGCAGCACGAGCGCATGGGACAACATGCTGGAGAGGTTGTTTGTTGTGTTTCCACTGATAAACATCCATATCCTTAGAGAATCCTTTCGAAATGTAGATTTCTCTGTGCAACTACGGGAAGAAAAACCTATTTGAATCTGTGCGTGAATCCAAACCTGTTACAGGAAAAAGAATCGACATCTACAGACCAGCCAGCATTGAGATTTCTGTCCGCTGTTGTATAAACACTGATATTTATACCACAGCTGATAAGGACGAGACCCGGCTGTGTTTCTACACCGTCATCCCTGTGTAACATCTCTGTGTCTGCTCACTTTTCCCCTGTGATCAGCAGGTTCAGTATGTTGCCCACTGAACACATTCCATAAACAGTCTCATTTGCATTCGCCTGCGTGAGCTTTTGTGTTGAGACGGCCACCGCAGCGGGGATTAAAAAAACAAAACAAAACAAAACAAAAAAAAAACACGAAATAAAGAAAGACAAAGAGCGGCATACGGTGAAACTTTCATTTTACGCTGCTGCGCTGCTGCTCGGCTCAAAACCACAGCGTCAGTCTTTTCATTTCGTTTGCTTTCTGAAACAAGCGAGGTTTATAAATGTATATTAAACCCTCAACCAGAACGGCTGGAGTTGTGATCAGACACTTAAACCTTATCCACATCCTTACGCTGTAACGTCTCTCGCTTGCGCATCGCTCCGGATAATAAAACAAATAAAACGGCATCTCGAGCAGCTTTAGTGAAAGCCGTTTCAGCTCCCCGATCACACGAAGCCTGAGTGATTATGGTGATGAAGCACTTGCTTTCCAACCAGATGTCACGAATATTAAATGCAGCAATTAGCACCGATCCCACATCTGGCGCTGTATCCATGCAACAGAGAGACGGTAAACAGTTGCTTGAGGGTAGGTTGCTCTTTTTTTTTTCTTTGACGATCTTCTTCTTTTTTTTTTTTTTTTTTTTAGATGTTCTTCATGTGCGATTTACAAAATGCCTGCACTCATGCTGAAGTGGTCAGAAACACAATGAGGAATCAGTAAAACCTTCCCAAGAACGGAGAACACGGAGCCATGGGCGGATAACTGGGATGATTTTTTGTTTGTAAACAAATAAATGTGACTACATACTCACTAAGCGCTTGATCTCCAAAAACCCCCAAAATCATCTACCGCTGATTGAACATAAGTATTGGCACCTGCCCCTCATATTACCAGGCCAGAAGGGAGAGGGTGGAAAATCTAACAGACAGGAACGACCTACAGCGTGTCCTTCGGGAGAACCTGAAACCTTCGGCTTGGGTTTCTTTCCAGCGTCACGCGCAGATCAGAAAGTGCTCGGAACTTCCTTGGCTCAAAATAAATAAATAAATAAATAAATTCCAGCATACGATCCGAACACGAATGTATTGGTACTATTATAATATTTCCCATGCAATATTTAATCCCTGGTTTATTTGCGGCCTTAAAAAGGTTTTCTATTTTGTTCCATCAAAGCCACTCCAGGTGTGTTCTGTTGTCCGATGCAGATCAGAGGAGCCTGGGTTATTGTCTGGACTTCAGACGAGCTTATCTGCGTGTAACAGGACGATTGATGATAACCGAGAGGATAAAAGCGTTGAAGGCGCTTCGTACCTTGGAGCTGTCATCGTGGGAGCGCTGGTAGCGTTTCCAGCGGCACCCGTAGATCCCGGTCAGGCAGGACAAACACAGCTGTCTCTCGTAGACCTGCAAGGGTTGGTGCTTTACCATGCTCCTTCACACTCGGCCCGCCACCGATATGCTCGCATCCCACTGGGTGTCGGGAAACCTGCGGATATCGAATGATATCAATAATTAGTTATTTATAAGATGGGACGACATATTGACGATACTTTTTTAATAACCTTTTTGATTCACACCCTGAACATCACATTTGTTGTATGCAGTTGAGAGCAAAAGTTTGTACACCCCAGGAAACAACAAGAAAGACTGCGTAGTACAGCATAAATACATTTAGTATTTCAAGTTAGCTTTAGTTTGTCGAGTTAGATTTCTGGCCAACATTCGGAATATCTTGTAGAAGGAAAAACATCACAAATAAAAAATAAACAATCAATAAACAAATAGGAAAATAAACAAAAGGACGGAGCAGTGGTGGGACTGGGTTGCTGACCAGATGGTCGAGGTTCGCGCCATCATAAGATATTAAACCTCACTTAGCCTTAAATTTATGATTCCTCTCGGCACCGGCTGCTTTAAAAACCAAACTGAAAGCGGCTCCCTTTTCTTCTTGTTGGTTAATACACCATCAAATGCACTTCTGATAATCTTATGCTAATCTGCATTTTGTTGCTGAGTACCTGTACTATGCAATCACATCCATCATCCATCAGCATCAATGACCATCCATCCATCCATCCATCCATCCATCCACCCACCCATCCATCCACCCACCCATCCATCAACTCATCAATCGATCCATCCAACCACATACCCACCCATCCATGCATCCACACCCTCAACCTTCCACCTACCCATCCATCCATCAATAAACAAAACCAATAAAAATAAACATCCAAAAGAAATCTGACTGTCAAAGTCCTCAAGTTCTTACCGAAGTCACTGAACACTGTAAACCCACGAAGTGTGATAAGTCAGCCGTTGGCGCTCTCCAAACATCAGACTTATCAGCTGTAGACGACTTAAATTAGATGACATTGATGACAAAGACAGCATGAATGTTTAATGCCGACGGATGGAGGTCAGTTCATCAACGCGCGTTACTGTATAAATAGCAGCAGCTGCGTCGCTCTGATGCCGAAGATCGCGGGGTGACGCCTACGAGCGTGAGACCTGGGAGCTGAGAGCGGTGGATTATCTGGAGAAATCTGCCCAGTCCGCCAGGTCACGTTCCCCTCACTGGTTCACTCGAAACCTCAAGCCGTTGAGTTTTTTAAGGAGAAATGTCATACTGTGAAGCGCATTCCCAATGGAAAATAATGTAAATGCAGATGATCCGTTCCAGCCACCCAAAAATATTACCAATATTACCAATTCAACACTATAATCATATTTGTGCATATAACAACAATCAAAACACTATGCAGATGAAGTAAAATATGAAATAAATAGAAATTAAACCTCATTTAGCCTTAATTTATGATTCCTCTCGGCACCGGCTGCTTTAAAAACCAAACTGAAAGCGACTCAGTTTTCTTCTTGCTACCGTCCTGGATAACATTCTTGGGACCCATAGTGCTGTCTTCACTAAATCTTAAAAAAAAAAAAAAAAAAAAAAACTCACTTCGCTTGGCTTTCCACTGACACAAACAATTTTTCAGCGGCTCCCGGACGCACGCACAACTTAGCGTTGTGTAGCTAAAAATGCATCGTATTGCAAAATTTTTTTTTTGGTTTGCTGACGGAAAGCAAGACCGTGTTTGGTACATACAGTACAGCAGGAGATCATCTCATATTACATGGTAGTTCAAAGGTTAAAAGTCACCCGATTGTTTTTTTTTTTTTTTTTTTTGTAGGAAACTTATACACCTGGCAACACTGTTACCTCAAACCACCAATGACGGCAGCGTTTTCACTCCTGCTTACATTCATAAACCATCGACCATATCTGCAATCTCTCCTTCTGTGTAAAGTCCATGCTCGAGGTTGATAACGCTAACCTTGAGCGTCCAACGACTCGTCTAGCCGCCTTCCGTGAGACAATAACAGAGACGGGGAATTCCCTGAGAGGGGAGGGTCGTCGAAATGAAATCGGGGAAGACACCAGCGTGTTCCAGTGCTGTTTTGAACAGAGCCTCGACTTTTCGGCCACAGTGACTTAGAAACGAGTCAAGCGCAAGCTGGAATCCTGAGTTCTACACCTGTTTTTGTTTTGTTTAACGGCTCAAGAAGTTTTTCTCCAAATCCCGCCAGAGCAAGAAAGTCATAAGATGACACGATGACCTCGTTCTGCAGCAGCTTCATCAATTCTGCGCTCTGTTAAATACATTTTTAGCAAAGCGTTCATTCACTTCATCGCTGAACAGGTGGCAAACGGCAACGCGCTCTATGACTATCATTACCGCGGAAGCGCTCGATATTAGCGCTGTCCTTCCAAAAATGTCACCAGATGCGTCTCTGTTTGTGATGTAAGCAGCAGATGTTGCACTCATTTCTGAGGTGGTTCTGGGTAGAAAAGGCTAAATTGCAGTAATTAAGCCGCCATCATTGGCTACGTCCCTTATTGATGACCTCATCATGCGCTGCTGCCTTCTTATGCCGACGGGAGGTCGCAGCAGGCGCTCATTAACATGGTAAATACGCTCTCTCTCTCACACACACACACACACATATATGCAGCCAGTGTGAAGGTCTCACTTAGTCACTTCCTGTCATTAGGCCAGATTAAAGGGCTGCGAGCTCCAGCGCTGTCACGAGTCTCACAGTGTCCCGATCAGCAGCGCACTGAGATTCGACGCTAGTTGGTTCTTCAGTCATGTTTCTTGGTGAACCCTAAAGATCCAAACCCTATAATAAAGTAATAATAAATGTTTCCTGTTGAAAAGTTTCTGATTATTGAGTGCCGTATATGCGCATTGATTATTAATCATATATATACACACACACACACACACGTTGGATTATTTATGGAATCTTTTAAAGAACAATTTCTTTACACTTTATACCTACGACAGACAAAAAACAAAACAACAACAAAAAAAAAACAGATCTTTGGATAACACATGTATAGACGACGAGTGAGTGTTTCAGATTTTATGCATTTCTGTACAACTTTTTTTTGTTTTTAGGGTCGCAGGGGGCCTGGAGTCTATCCCAGGAGACTTAGGGCACGAGGCGGGGTACACCCTGGATGGGGTGCCAATCATTCACAGGACACACACACACACACACTCAAACTTTCATTCACACACAACGGGATAATTTGGGAAGGCCATTTAGAACATGCAAACTCGAGAACATGCACACAGACCCTGAAGTGGGACTCGAACCCGGACCCTTGAGGTGCAAGTCGACAGCGCTAACCACCGTCTCATGTCGTATCTCATAAAGAGACATAAAGAGTCCGACGTTTTAACTGTTTGAGAGTTATTAACCTGTGCTTCCTCTGTGATGACCTCTGACCTTTCATCACATGGTCTCAGGATCCAGACACTAAGAAGTCAGGACAAGATTAATAATCAATGCGCATTTCCCTACACTGAATCTCTGATTCAGTCTCGATCTGAACAGCGTTTTTTTTTCCCCCCGCGACAAAATAATAAGCCAGCGCCGACAAACAAGCCCGATGATTTAACCGCGGCTTGGCGTCGTCGTTGGACGATGAATTATTCATCTTGTGACAGCTGAAATCTCCGTCGTCTTGGGAACTTCAAACTGGCTGGAAGAACTTTCTCCGCTGGGTGCTTCGTCTCCCTCGCCGCTTCCCGCCGCTTAAATATGCATTAGCGATGCATTTGATGTCTCTTAACGAGAATTGATTTTTATTAAACGTATTTATTTTAATTCCTTCCTCTATACGTACACTGTTCCAGCTTATACTAATCACTGCACATTTCTTCTTTCAGCCTTTTCTACAGCCTGTAATTCCCAGCCAACGTCTGGTCCTTAAGAGATAAACAAACCCATTTTTTTTTTTGGACGTCTCAAACCTTCCACGTACGACTGAAACAAAAACAGGCGCGGGACTCGCTTCCAGCGCAATTCTAACACTCGTTAATAATAGAATAATGAGTCGGCCCGTGTAGCGGATGGAAGGAGAATATTAATGAGTCATTAGAGCGCCCGAGGTGCTGAAGAGCTCGGGAACGGCTTCGCTTTTTCGGGGCTCTTCAGGTGTGACTCAGCTTCCTCCCTCCTGCACGCCACACGATATCCATCCATCACCATCTGCTTCAGAAAGTCGTTAATAATTAGGCTTTAGGGAGTACAAAATTAGCCACGCGACCCAAAGGATTATAACGATGTTATAATACGCCGCAAAATCTGAAATAAGCGTAAGAGGTGTAAGATCCCACGCTGTACGAGTTACGAGAGAATAAAAACACCCGGACGCTTGCAAACGATGGCCACAAGTCTACGTTTAAGACGAATCAACAGGAGGAAAGCGAACACGAAGGACGTCATCGCGCACCGCAAAACGCAGGACGAGAGGATCATCGAGGCTTAGACTTCGAGTCAGATGTGAATAACAGTCCTGCATGACATGCGTTCGACTTTTCAGGAGGGAAATTCAGTCATGTATCGAGAATCTTTCGTGCGCCAGTTCATGTTTCGAGCCTGAGAGTAAACGGCAGAGAAAAGGTTCATCAGCGCTTAACAGTTTTCTGGGATCCTCGAGGGTCAGAAGTATTGGAACATCATCAGGAAAAAAGGTTTGACGTTCGACAGTGCTCGTTACAGGGAGAAGAGCTGAAGCGTAAACTTTGGATTGAGCACAGAGGACTGCTATCCGCGGGCGTCGTGATCTCACATGTTGATGCACACACTACACACTTCTGCACACACTCTCGACACTCTGTAATAAAACCTTAGTGTTAAAGCGTCCTCGCTGTAGTCCTGATCTCGTTACATCAGACTTTCACCTGTCTGGTCCCCTGAACGCAGCACAAGGACGAAGATTCTACCGTACTGATTGCTGTGCCGCCTGCTAACATGTGAATCGTTTAGAGGATTATAGAGGAACAGCAACATTTCATCGCAAAATGTTTAAATACAAAAATGTATTTTGAAAATTTAAAGATTTGAGTCAATGTGGCAATACAGGAATTGCCCCACAAAAGAGTCACGATCTTCTTCTTTGTCGTTCGGCTCTTCCCTTTCACAGTGAACCATCTGCCTCCATCTGCGCCCTCTTGTTTTACACCAACTAACTTCATGTCCTCTCTCACTACATCCATAAATCTCCTCTCTGGTCTTCCTCTAGACCGCCTGCCTGGCAGTTCCAACCTCAGCATCCTTCTACTGATATATTCACCATCTCTCCTCTGAAGACGTCCAAACCACCTCCATCTGTTCTCCTCTTTGGTTTGGTTCGTCCCTCTGATGGACTCATTCTTGATCCCGTCCATCCTCGTCACGCCCAAAGAGAACCTCAACATCCTCATCTCTGTTACCTCCAACTTCGCCACAAAATAATCTCGATATGTACCTGAACCGCTTTTTCCCCACGTCTCTAATTTACAAATTCATTCAGTAGTTTATTTACAGTCGTAACCCAAAAAAGGAATCCAAAAAATGATAAAACAGTAAATATTGCCGACTTCCTTTCTCGTTCATTTCTATCATTTCTACTTACTGCACATATCCGCTGCATGGCCTTGATTTATAATATTTACTGCATTGACTTGACCTGCACTTTTAAGTCGCACGATGCCAATAATTGCACTTATGTACATACAGTAGTACTTGAAGCTTTATTAGATGCTAAGCTGCATTTCAGTGCTGAGCATCTCTACTGTGCAAAGACAACAATGTTCCATCTATCCATCTACAATAAGTCACACAAGACTACAAGATGCTCAACATTTTTTCAGCACTGATGAATATCCCGAACGTTCCGCCCGCACTTCTCTGAGCGTATGACGAGCTCAGGACAAACACGGTTCTCTACAAATCATCTGAAGAACAAGCACATGGACGTGTGTGATAAGAAAGCTCATGACAAAACGCATACGAAAAGAAAAAAAAGATGTGCAAAACAGAGGTTTATCCCATCCCGTCATATGCTAATGCAGCTATGCATTTCATTTGCATGCACGCGTCCTTAAATCACCTTTTAACCCGGGACACGCCCATACACGCCCCGTAAACATTTGTTTGAATTTCCTAATGATGAGGGTTTCCCTCGGGTTAAACATGGCTCGGTTATGGTGCGCATCCAGACGGAGCTCTTTAGGCGCTTCGTGTGCCGCAATATTTACTTTTTTAATTAAACTGAACTAAACTAATGTTTAGAAAGCACTTCTGTCTCTCGCCTCATTATATCTCTGGGAGTGAAATGTATACGCTGCGTGTCTGTGTGTCATTATCTTCACGACTGAACAAAAGAAGCCCCGCTTTTGTGCTCCTATCTCTCCAGGACACGGCGTCCTGTCCTGTCCTGTCCTGTCCTGTCCCCCACACCTTGAGAACAAATGGCCCCGTCTGGGTACGATAACGTGGACCATCTGCCCCGAACAAACCTGCGGCCTGATTTGTTAGTTAGATGCGAGCGATTTGCATCAGGCGAGAACATTCAGGTGTTGTACCAGGTCATTAATCTTCTTCCTTACGACATTCAGACGGAGACATCGGTGGAGGTTCTGTGTAAAGGCTAGACTACTACAGGAGGGGGAGGGGCTGAGAGGGTTAGGTGAGGTTAGGTGTTTCCTTAACCGTCCGCTGACCCCCTTGGGAAACCTTTTGAAGTGTAAATGTTTGCCTGATTAACCCCCTGCAGCAAACCCCCGCGTGAGAAAGACTTAAAGACGACTAAAACTCCTACCAGGAGAAACCACAACAACAATAACAACAACAACAACAACCACGACGACAACAACAGCCATGACAACAACAAAGCGAGAGATCAGACATGATGATCTCTTGACATCAATTCAATGATTGATTGACTGCTCAATGATCTATATTTTGTTTTATGTATCATCTTCACAATATTAGAATTCATAATAAAACTTGGCAATCAGGATTTAAACATTGTACAATTCGGAAATTCTCTCTGATCGGTCAAACAGGGAAGGAAGGAGTCTCGAGTGGCCCTTTGCAGTGATCACCTTGATGGGGAAAACTGTGATCGAAAACTAGCCCTCATTTGGGTAATATTACAAATAGTACTGATGTAATCGCGTAAATATTTATATGGTTTAATTATGATGTAAGAATTTCATTAGTGAATAAAAAAAGTGAAAATCTCAAAATCAGAGCTGCGGATTCGTTTGGAAACTTCGCCTTCATAACAGCCCTGGGGTTCTGTGCATGTGTGTGTGTGTGTGTGTGTGTGTGTGTGTGTGTGTGTGTGTGTGTGTGTGTGTGTGTGTGTGTGAGATCAGCAGCTGGGCGCTCTCTCCGCGCTTGTGTACGGTCGGCTGTTCCAGCTCGTTTCCATGACGCCGGCCTCTCGTCGAGCTTTCACAAATTCACAAAAGCAGCGGCGTTTCAGGCAGATCTGTTTTCAGGGCCTCTTTATGCTTGAGTTTTCAGACAGGTCAGCTACGCTCCTGTACCGTAAGCCTCTCGCGCTCTCTCTCTCGCTCTCTCTCTCTCTGGGCGGAGTGTAGGTTTACGCTCCTTCATCACGCAGGTGCTTTTATCTAACCAGAATCATAAGTCAAGCCGAATCCAATCCAGGTGTCCAGACGGATCGCTGTCGCTTTTTAAACAAGCGCTTGAAGGCTGAGTTTCTGCCAGCTGAGCGACTGAGACAAACGATACGCGTTTTTATTTTTTGCCGTAGTCCTGCTGGATGAAGTCCTGCGCTTGAGATTTACCAAGAAAGAAAAACAAAAATTTACCATTTTTTTATTACTAATGTAAAAAAATTATCAAAAACAAGCATTATAACGGTAAATTTTATGATGTGTGTAACAAGGAGTTCAAAGCATGGAAAACATTTTCTTTCTTTTTTTTTCTTTTTTTTTATCCTCCTAAAAATGCAAGAAGAAAATAACGAGGCTAAAATTTGGAGTGATTAGAGCTGTATGATTTAACTGGAGAGAGCCGATTGGCCGAGCTCTCTCGGAGGCGTGGGATGGGAGGCACTTAGCGCTCTTACATCAATCACGGCTCTACAGCCAATCATGGGCGTCTGGGAGCTCGCGCAAGTGGACGAGTGGACAGGGCTGTCCCGCGAGTGTGTTACGCCGCTCCCAAAGGCGCGTCGGCGAGCAGTTCAAATAGATGCGGGTGGTGGCGTCACGTGGCTTAGAGGAAACACGTGATAGTCTCCGCCCTCTGTCCCTGACTGACTGGAAGTAGCCTTAATGTGGGTGTGTCCTGATGACGGGTGGGACTTGGATATGACAAAATTAGGGAGAAAATCTGAAACAATGATTTGGATAAACATGCAAACATACAAAAAAAAGGGCAAACTTGAGCTTCATTTTCTTTTGAGTTGGTGCAACACTGCCACCTACTGGACTGGAGTGTGAAGCAGAATATTGTGAAAGTACGGTAAGAAGGTTATGGGTGTGTATGAGACGTGATGTTTAAACAAAGCAAACGAAAAACAACCAAAGTTACACGGCGGTGATACTTTTAGTAGCTTTTACACTTCCGAATTTTTAAGAAATAAAGCTACTTGGCGCAAAAAAATTGTCATCCTGAAATAAACTCAATCGAAAAACATTGAATCGAATTGATGGTTTGTTTATGATTCACAGCTCGACTTACTAATAAGCAGGTTCCTCACCACTGAGACCGAATTCATTGAAATAAAATGAACACAAATTAACTGTTACCAAAAACAAATCATTTACATCCCGTCTACTTTTTTTGCTTCGATCAGTCTGCGCGTCCAGCAGGCTTCACTTTTTCCCCCATGTTGGGTCGCTGAAAATCTAAACATGCAGAAGAGAGTCATTTTTAGGCGTCTCCCGTATCACTGTAGCAAGAACTAAACGCTACAAATAAAAAGTCAAATATTTCTGCATCCTAAAAAATAAAAATACAAATCTGACTGAAAGTTGGTTAAACTGCTTCATGCTTTGCTTCTTGACCTTGTTGAACCGTTCATGCACAAGAGCTGCATGTCTAATTGATGACCTGCTCCAGCAAACAGTCTTATTGTTCGGTCCTGACAGGAAGCGGCGAGCCCCTGGGACAGATCTTGACAATCTGGCTGACGACCGAGAGGCTGGAGAGGCTAATCAGGGTTTCTGCAGGACACAACGGAGATCTTCAGGGGTCAGGAGCTATCACAAGGAGGACGACAGACGCAGGACCACCAGCGCCTCACCAGGAAATAGGATCCGCTTGGAAACGGAGACTGAAACGCGACTCCTGTTGTTCGTCCAGGAAGGGACGCCTATGTCCTTCCCGTTGAAAAGAAGACAGTTTTCTATAGGACTTGCAGGTCAAGAAGAAGAAACGCAGGAACGGTTGCTGATTGCATCCAGTGATTAAAAAAAGGCCGACTCACAATGGAGGCCTTTTCTTTTCATGCCCTTGTGATGAATGTCCTCTTGCATGAACTGAACATTACAGAGGACTGGATCTTCAAGTGTGATGTGAATCTATATGATGTTCAACCGGAGTCTACGGATAGACTTTCTCCTCACTTTATACTCATAAAGAGGAAACAGTATATATGAACCTTCAGCCAGATGTTTTATAGTGAAAGTAAACAATTTTTTGTAGAGTTGCACAGTTTTTCTTTTTTTGCTTATTTTTTTGTTTTTTGCTGTGGAGAGATCTCACTATTTTGGATCTCTTGAAGGATTCTTGAAGTCAAGAAGGCATTGTTCTGTTTTTTTTTTTCACCTTGGCTAGCATTAACATTAGCATACCTTGTTTACCCAGTAGTTTGATACAAATGGGGGGTAAAAAATAAGTTTTTTTTTTTAAACATTTGTTCATCATAGTGACATTCATTTGTATTTTTTTCCCAATAAAACTTTCAAAAAGTCACTCACTCACTCATCATCTATACCGCTTAATCCTGTATTCAGGGTCAGAGGGGGGTCTGGAGCCTCTTAGGAGACTTGGGGCACGAGGCGGGGTAGACCCTGGACAGGGTGCCAATCCATCACAGGACACACACACACACACACACACTCAAACATTACAGACAATTTGAGAACACCACTTAGCCGAACCTACATGTCCTTGGACTGTGGGAGGAAACCGGAGCACCCGGAGGAAACCCACCAAGCACGGGGAGAACATGCAAACTCCACACACACGGAGACGGGAATCGAACCTGGCCGAGGTTCGAGCCCGGACCCCGCAGGTGCAAGGCGACAGTGCTAACCACTACACCACCGTGCCGTCATTTTCAAAAACCTCACTTCTTATTACAGAGTTTGTGAAACAATGAGACCATTTCATACATTTTATAATATGTACAAATCACATAAAATTATATCATCATTCAATAAATCTCCTCATGTGGACGAAGCGGTATACACAATCATACATCCCCAGCTATATGGGAAAGATTTTATGCGCCTGAAGGAGGAACGAGTGGAAGATGAGACAAAAGAGAAAAGACAAAAAAAAATCATCCGCCAAAAAAGACGAGTCTAATGGGGAATTTATTAATATCAGCCTTACAACTTTAAATAATGGATGTACTTTCTATTTCTGGGCTCGTGAACGATTATAGGCAGCCAGAAATAACCCACTTGACTAATAACACCTTATATAACACACACACACACACACACACACACACACACACACACACACACACACACACACACACTCTCTGCACTATAGAATTCTTGATTCTGATTACTTCACCACTTCATCAGCATTGATTAGTTTCCTACACCAACATAATAAGTAACCAGCAGAGGTATTAGTCTCTTTACTTTTAGTTTCGAAGTTGAGGAATGAACCGACTCACAGGGAGGAAGTGATCGTGTTACGTTGCTGCGGTTATAAAGGACAAAAGACACATCGACAGAACAAACGGCTCCGTGATGGAGTGCTTAAGAGGCACGAGAAGCTGCAGGGAAGCCGAGCGAATTTGCCGGGGTCACCGATCGGATTCTTTGCGTTTGAATGCAGGAGGTATATTTTGACGGACGCAGCTCGATGCGATGTTGCTCAGAGCTAGTTAACCAGGGTGTATCCGATGGCATGCTCTGTGGTGGTCTGTTCCCAAGGCAAATGATGTATCGTAAACACTGGTATACTGTGCACCAAATCCTTTGTTGTGACACTCAGCAAACCCACCTGCTCTGCATGGGAAAGGAATAAAAGACCTCCCACACTGTCAGACGCTGTCAGAGCTCGTAATTAAACTATCTCGGCCCGTTCATCTCCACTAAAGGAAGGGAATATTCTGGAGAGAATAATGTCTGCTCTAGGATTTCTTACCTGTGGCGACTAATCTTAAGATTAATCCACACCAGTAGTGTCAAGGTGTAAATGCGTCAAGGTGTACACACAGTGCATGATTTTCAACTGGTGTCCCTGCTCATGTTAATGTAAAACAAGTAAATTAAGTAAAAAAAAGTTAAGTTAAACTAAAAAAAAAAAAAAAAAAAACTAAGAGAAAAAAAAATTATTCTTTGGATTAAATGATTGGAAAAAAAATCGATTCAGTTACATATTGTGTGGCAATTCATGTATCGACTCCAAAATTTATTTATATAATTAAATAATTAAATAATTAAATTATATATATATATATATATATATATATATATATATATATAATTTAATTTTTTATTTGTATATGTTGCAGTACATCTATAATCCTACAGGGGGAGTTCTAACCTGTTCACACATAAGCAGGCAACACAGTGTCCTGAGTGGTAGAAGCGTGTGCAAATTATTTTCTGTTTGTGTGGAATTTAACACAACCTGAAATAAATAAATATTTTATATTTATAAAATCGTGATACAAATAGAATTGGTACCGTGGTATTGCGGTAATATCATATCGGCCCGTCCCTGGTGATTCCCACCCCAAATTCTTATGCCCAATTTTGAGCACAATAAAAAATATATATATATATGGTATAGAAGCCTAGAATATACATCCAGGATTCCGTCTCTTCAAGCATCATGAGCAGTTCTTCTTCGCCCATATTAACTCGCTATGCAATTACAGTCCTGTGAGCACCTCAGTAGGGTTATTCATAGGTTATTCATGAACGATTCGGTCTTTTTGAAGAACGAGTCCGAGTCATTCATTCTTTTGTCACGTGACTCCCATAGACATTATACAGTGCGATAGATTCAAAAGAACGAACGACTCGGACTAGGAGACTCATGAGAAGAACCGCTCAGTTCTGTTTCCCGTGTACTGCACTACATAGCGTCTATGAGGGTCACATGACAAAAGAACGAACGATTAGGACCAGAAGATATGATGGTGAGCTGATCATTCTGTTTATCATAATATGTCCTCAGCTGCACGGTAATATTTTCATTACTGGAACTGGAACTAAAATGTGTGTATGTAGATGTGTTGGGGGTCTGTTTATGGAAAATGTAAAATTGTATTTTATTTCTGATCAAAAGAACAAAATGAACTAAATGACTAAAAAATGAATTCATTTTGATGAACGAGATTCAAAGAACCGAGTCACTGAAATGATCCAAACTTCCCGTCACTAGTGAGCAAACCTCCCATGGACTGATTGTTCAAACAGATGTCTGCGTCCTAGCATGGAGACACGGCTGATAAACGCGTCTCACATCCTTCCACCTGAAAATCCCGTCTCTTGCACGACACTTCCTGCTCGATGGGAAACTTCCTGTGGCGGCTCCACGGCATTTCCCACAACAACCGCCTCGTCTGCGGGTCAGACTTTTTCTCCTTACGAATCCCTGCCGAATATGACTCTGTGTATAAAATATAACCGTAGCCATCACATCATACTGAATTTTATGGTCATGTGATTTGCTTATGATCATAAGGCTTTCTAGTGAACAGCAGACCCTGCATTAAAAGAATGATTTTTTCTCACACATTGATCTTTGTACCTATATATATATATATATATATAATTAGCAAATTATAACAATTTAAAAGCTTCCATTAAAAAAAAAGGCTATTAGTTTAATTTAATGTAATAATTTACATAGCGTTCATATCTGGAAGTTGAGTCACGTCAACTGTACTTCTTTCTTGGGATTGCATATGTTACATACAATGTTGTCACTGATTTCTCTGGATCTTCTCACTTCTTAACGTTTAGGTGGGTTTGCCATTTCAATAATTACGGCCCATGTTCACAAAGCTCCGCCCCCTGTTCTTTCCTGCCTTTGTAGTTGGTAATTTGAAGGTTTTAAAAAATGATCTTTCCATCCTTGGCCTGTTTGACGAATGTCTCATACACGAATGTGTGTGTATATATATATATTTTTTTGGTGCTGTAGGAGCATGTAAAAAGTGTTTACAGTTACAGTGTCCATTGGTTTTGTTCTGCAGACGATAACAACAGACGTTGAAGTCGAGCTAGCTGCCTAAGATTAGCGATGATGCTCATGTTCATTATTATGGTGAGTTTTAAAGATTTAACCAAGAACTTTACATGTGAAGTAATCCAAAGTCAACACCGCTAGTATATAAGATGGATTTTACGCTGTTTACAGTGTGAGCAGTCATGTTGGATTGACATCACCTTATACACACTGACAAAACTGGTATATGAGAAGTACAAGTTGATTTCTGTGGTTATAACCAGTTTTAGGCAGTTTCAAACTAGGAGTTTCACACACCATTTTCTGTCTGTGGGTTCGTTTGATTATAACAATTCTAGAATGTGCAAACCACAATCGTAGATGTTCAAACCAAAATGGTTCTCAGAATCCGGACATAGTTGAGAACCTAAACTGGAGCAGATAACAGGTCAAAGATTTAGATAGAGAACTGGATAATCCAGACTGGATCCATCCAATGTCATCATTTCATTTTAGGTCTAATGGTGTTTCCACGTTAGGGACCAGGGATCGTTTGCGAGAACTCTTGACCCTGAAAGTGTCTGGTTCATTTTTACCTGTGAGAACACCACCGTCCTGCAGTCGGAAACCGTGTCCGAGTCCGCAGGACAAGGTGGTCTTTTCCTCAGGCACAGATCAAATCAGTGAATAAGGGAGACAATCATATGTACGCGACATCAACAGTGCCGTATGTCAACAGTGCCGTATGTCTCTACACAGCCTTAGTTGATAGAGTAGGAAGGCACACGAAAGCAGTGCTCGTGACAATATTTCCAAAACATTAGACATGGTGCGAAAGTTCAATTGCTTGTTTTCTTTTCCTCATTTTTAATGGCGGCTAACAAACCAAGTAAGTATTGTACATACGGGCACCTGCCTTCTGTCGAAGAGTGTAAACACGAAGCATACCAGAGAACAGAGAGCATAAACAATGTAAATACTGGCCAGCATAGGAGTGGGGAGGGGGGAGCAATCGTTCCTGGTACAAATCAATCGTGTTATTGTCACATGGTTTTACACCACAACCCATCCCTTTCTAAGGGCTTTCGATTGGCACTGGAGATCCCTTGAATCTCTAGTAATTGGGTATTCTACATGAACACAGTCTGGGCCTTGCCCAAGGGCCCAAACGAGGCAATCTGGCAGTGCCGGGGCTTGAACCCCCTTAGAACTTAGATCTTTAACCGCATGATCCACCACTTCCCCCTATTTACCCAAAAAGAAGTTTAACAAGTGTTTACAATACCTTAGCAATCAGTGGTATTCTATATGGGTCATACGATGGCTGTATAACACCTGACCAAACCATGAATCTGACTCCCAGCGCCAAACTACTGCCACATCCCAATCCGAGCTGCTGTTCTTACCGTCGATGTTGAACTGGAAAAAAAAATCTCAGGACTTGATTCTGTTCAATCGAAGAAACAAATATCTAAATTCCTGTACTAAGTTACAAAACTGGTCCGATCAAATAAACCTAGAGCGTTTATACAATAACTGACATGAGGATCATTCAAACAATGTCAACGAATTTATAAACTTTGGCAGATCTTGTCTTTTATATATTAACTAGCGCAAGTAGCCGTTGTTGATGGTTATAGAGTTTGTAGAAATAGTTCAAAGGTTAAAGCTAAAAATAATCTGATGAGCTTTAATGTAATCAGTTATATTTTTACTATATCAGGTTGAAGCCCACAAACATGTCTGTCTGTCTGTCTGTACGGCAGAACTCTCTGTCTAACTTATTAATACAAAGAAATCACATTTGTACGGTTGAGTATCTTAAGCTTTTTTTTATACTAAGGAGAGCGAATCAGAGATGAGAAACCAAAAAAAAGAGGTTTAAATGGTATAAAGATTAAGTTTTGTCTTAAAATGACTTATGCATGTTAAAATTCACTTATACCACTTGAGCGCTGGCATTTCAGAAAAAGTGAAAAAATTAACTAATCAAGTGTTTGTTTACATCGAGTAAAGTAGATTATTAGTGCCTTATTTTAAAGTAGATTATTAAATCTGGCACATAACTGTTCATAACATCGCTTTTACTCAACATTTTGGTTTCAGTTATGGTGCAGGTTAAACTTCAGACTGATATCTAAGTACTGCAAAAGTTCCATTAAATTCTGTCCAGCGGTCGATTTAAGACGCGCCCACAGTTAATAGCCTACGAACTGCAGGACGCTGTCAAAACTAGTGGCTTATATTCTGGTACATACCTGCTTATATAACTTCCCTTCTACTCAACAATTTGATTTTATTTATGGCACAGGTTTAACTTCAGGCAAATACTGAAGGACTGAAAAAGTCCTCATTAGACTCTGTCCAGCCAGTTTTGTGTGATGCTGTGACAAAATCCGGTTGGACAGACATACAGATATACAGACACAGAGATTTTTTTTTCTTGTTTCAGGTCCTCCAATGTATGAAACGTAAAAGATATCATTGAAAGAGTGAGTTCTGACCAATGTACAGACAAAACCTTTCTTTTATGCACAGAAGTAATAACAACAACAACAACAATAAATATTTTCCAGAGTTTATATATAAGATATAACCTTTAAGTAAGAAACATGCTGACAAAACATTAGATTTGTTGCATGTGGGTAAATGATAAGAATAAAAAACAATGATAAAAATAAAGAGACTTTATTGTCATTGTAGTGCTACAACAAAATTATGGTGGTATTGGTGTCTCCCAGAGGGACCAGCAGCAATAAAGAAAATGCAGGAGTCAAAGAAACAAAAAGATAATTGCACTAACAATATACACTAGTACAATGGAATATACTGTATGTGCAGTGGGGCTTTGATCTTGGTGCAAACAGAGCGGTAACAAATGTAACAAAATGTAATTAAAACAAACAAACAAACGAAAATTCAAACCGTTAAACAGAATAGAAGAATAAAGGTGGTGGTGTGTATGTGTGTGCGTGTGTGTGTGTGTGCGGATAAAGAGTTAATCCGAGAGTAAACACTCACCTCTACAGCTGGGGTAAATCCTCTCTCTCTCTCTCTCTCTCTCTCTCTCTCTCTGAAGGTGAACAGCGCAGGTAAGTTTGCTGTTCCAGTTCACACTTCTCCTGTAACGGCGCTCATCTTCACCCCGAGCTCAGTGTCACTTCGCTTTGATCTCTGTCCGTCTGACTGATAAAAACGTGCAGAAGGACACTTTGTATCCGCGCTCACTCCGACCGTTTAATCTCTCTCGCGCGCGCTCCCTCGCTCTCAGGCGAATGATCTCTCTGGAAACACGTAGGCGTGGCCTTCTGGCGGCATGGGCGGTGCGTATACCGATGTGGGCGTGGTTTATACCACCTGAAAGCCAGCTAAGGGGGCGGGGTTCATAACCTTACAGGCGTCTCGTTATGTAATTCTAGAATTTTCTCCCAGTGTTAAATCCTCCAGTGACATATTATCACACGCGTAGCAGTCCTTTGTCATTTTACTCCAGAATAACTCGTTCTGATGAATTAATTAAAGGAGATGATTAACTCTCTAAAACAGCTGCTCTGAAAGTTAGGCTTCATTTATATGCTTCTTATATATCTTGTAGTTTGTGTGTGTGTGTGTGTGTGTGTGTGTGTGTTTGTCCCTAACACTGCACTAGTACCTAACTTCTGGTTAGTCCTCACATTCACATTCTGTGTCTGTACAATATGTAAGATATACAGGGTGCAATCCCATCTGCAAACATGTAAAATAAAATAAAAAAGTGTTACTGTCTCAAATTCAAATTAATATTTTTATTTGTCACACACACAAACACAGTATGATATGAAGTGAAATGCTTATACGACCGCCGATGACCTAAACATTTAAAGTAGGAAAAATTTGAGTTTTCAATAAGAATGTAAAGTATGAAGAGATTCACACTTAAGAGATTTTTTTACGTATAAAAATATAGAAAAACATTTAGGGCTAAAAAATTTTTTTTTTTACATTATGTACCAATAATAAAAATAGAATTAAGGTGGATCCAGTCATGAACAAGACAATGTGCAGAATAATGTGCAAAGTCACAGTTCAAAGTTCCTTGGTGTGCAAAATGTGCAAATGTGCCATATGTAATGTGTGATGTGCATCGTGATGGCTGTGAGATTGTTTGGTGTGAGAAGTCGGAGCAGTCGTGACGGCAGCCGACCTCGCTGGCGCCATCTTGGAAACGTGATTGCTATTCTACTGCTGCTTGAATTTCCTTCAGGATCAATAAAGTATCTATCTATCTATCTATCTATCTATCTATCTATCTATCTATTTACAAGTAAAAATCACAAAACACTCTAACCCGTTATCGCTCTATACTAAGAACTTGTTTGCACTTCATAATTTAAGACCAGTACAAAATGTGTTCAAGTCAAACCAGGATTTGTCATGAAACTTTTAAATGAAGGCATAAAACTGATTGACATTTACAGACGATTTCAAGCACAGTACGGTAACGAGACTCTTAGCCGCTGTAAAACAACCGAATGGTGCAAACGTTTTGAAGAAGCCATGAATGACGATCCTGGCCGAGGTGGCTCAGAGCCCACTGCACTCATTCCCGTGAACAATCAATGGGATTTAAGCATCAATGCTTTGTAATAGCACTTTACAATTTGCAGAAAAAAATATATTCAAGAGAGTGAAAATAGAGTCTGGTGAGGGAACAAGTGTTTATAGCTGCTATAACATAAGTGATAACAGGAACACGCTTATCTCACAACGTGATAAAAGTAAATTAATGGGACTGTGTTATAAAATGAGCAAACAATTATGCTGGTGTTATTAAATAATCAGCTTTGGGGTGGTAACAGGGACACTTTACATTGAGCCACATCATATGACATCATTAATTATTTCTCCTTCAAAATGTTTCTTACCTAACTTAACTGATAATATATCCAAAAAGTGTAGTATTAAGCTTAAAAAGTAATAACGTACAGTATTAACATCTCAGAAGGCTGATTTCTTCATCTCGGTTGTGTAATCTCTTCTCGGATAGCGCTAAGAGATTAACCCCGGACCTGGAAGACCATTAGACTTACGTCATTTCGTCCTTCTAATCTCTCACGAAACTAAAAGCGCAGCAACACATTCTGTCCATTTACAGACATGGCAGCAGAGAGGCTGAGACAACGTCTGAGCGTAAGTGTGCAGAACGGTTAGCGGCGGGCAATTTGCAAGTAATGGTTGACGTCCTTGACGTGAACGATGGGAGCTGATTCACCTCATTACATTAAGAGTTCAATTAGTCTGCATACTCATGCTAAAGTGGGTAGGTAATGCTTCGTACCAAAAATAGAAACTCTTAGGTGTGTGAGTCAAAGAGCAAAATTATGGCACAGAGGTAACGACAGAGCTTAAATGTACCACAACCTAGAGAACATTGACACATGGGAAACCAACTCTAATAAAAAAAAATATAAAATAAAATGAAGCAAAGCTTGGAAAATAAACTCCCTATAGAGTCAAGGTTGTGATGTGTATAAAGCGAGTTCCTGATCGTACTGTGGTGGTGTAGAGAACCAAGTGCAAATGCTGACAATATGGTGCACAGAGTTTGAAATTCAATTCTAATTGAATGGAAAACCTCCTAAGAGTTTGAGAGTTCTTAAAAAGATTAATATGTGCCCTATTCCTCTTAAAATACAATGTGCGCAGTGATTATAAGCTCAGAAGGTGTCAGTAATTCAGTATATACTAAAATGTATTTGTTGTGATTTATTATCCTAATTGTACTTATATTTCAAATTACTCAATTTATTTCCATTATAAAATTCATAAAAAATTTAAGAACTTTATCCACTAAATGCACAAACAAACAGCAGTTTTTAGTCAGTTTTGTGGAAATATTAACTTAAATTGGTTTATTGTGTAACAGTAATAAATCAAAATTCAACAAGTGTAAAAATAGTTTATCTATTCTAAGGATTATTGGAAGCTGTTTGCTGTTAACTAGCACCATCTGGTGGCCAGTCCTGGAACAGCAAGTCAACAACTCGCGAGTATAAACTCACAAAACAAGCTAGAATTAGTTTATTCCAGTTTTCACAATTGTTTATCGCAATTCCTTTATAGATGGAATTTTATTCCGCAGAAATTGCCCTCAGTGTGTGAATGTTGACTGGAAATCGGTAATCATCGTTGGCCTCCACAGTCCCCAGTTGGACTACAGAGGTTTCTGGAATAAATGACATGTTGAGATACACTGTTATTCTTTAGTCATGGAGTTTTTGATAAGATTTTGATTATCTAAATAGAAAAAAGGTACTTTAATGAACTGTAAATGTACATGAGTTTTGAGTAAGTGGAACAGAAACGGGTAAATGTTTATGATCTGATATAATTCTGTTAATAAGAGCTTTGGGACTGTAGTGTGATATGTGCTGAAGTTATGCAGCTTCCTGTCTCATCTGTAAGTGGATTTAAATTTTAAATAATCTGCTAAATGATTAAATCTGAAACAAAATGAACTCAAGCTGCTTAAAAAGGGTAAGAACTGGACAATGCTAAAGATTTAAGATAATATTATTGATGGGCCTAGGTGTTAGCACAGTTACCTCAGACCGACAGTTATCACTTACTCACTATCCATATCCCAGGAGACCTGGGGCACGAGGTCAGGTAAACTCTGGGTGGGGTGCCAATCCATTGCAGGGCACACACAGACACTACCGGCAAATTAGCTTAATCTGCATATTTTTCGGACTTTGGGAGGAAACCGGAGTACCCAGAGGAAACCCACCTAGCATCAAGGGGAGAACAGGCTCACTCGACACCCCGTGACGTAAACACAAACCCAGAAGCGGGAATTAAACCCGGAACCTGGAGGTGCAAGACGAAAAAGCTAACCACTAAACCACTGTGCCGCCTAGGCGTAGTTATACTCCAGTGATTTACAAAACATAAAAGGCACACCACAGGCCAAGAAGAAGGAAATCAGACACCTAAAAGTACTTATACACTGTGGCAGAAGGTTAGAAGAAAGTGACATGAAGTGATCTGATGGAATGTCACAGAGAATCTGGTCAAAAAGAGGAACTTATCAAATCAACCACTGAAAACAAGAAATTACGTATACTTTACAAAAGACCTGGCCAAACCACATGTGAATAATTATGAGATTGAGAGAAGAAGAGTGGAATAAAGTGGGCTTGTATATACATTATATAATGTAAAAATTAGGGAGCTGGAAAAAAAAAACATATACGAACTAATGAACAGTTAATAAAAAGTAGATCAGACAAAAACAAGGAGGAGCAACACAGTGGTTTTGGGGTTTAGACCCCCATGCTGGAAAAGGGAACTAGCTTTATTTTGCTTGGGGCATCGACCCGTGACTGCTCTCTAAACAGTTCAGATATTTGGGGTAACGATTTGAATCTGGTGCAGTTCAATACGTTTTCTTTACTCAACATGTGCCTAGTGATTTTTTTAAAAAAATGGTTGAAGTCCTTGAAATTTGCCACGACAATGTGTGTATGTGTGTGTGTGTGTGTGTGGGTGGTGTTGGTGATGGGGCTGTCCCGCTTTGGAAGATAGTGTTTATTGGACCGCCGGATGTTCGTTCATTTAGCATCAACACTGACAAATATTTATCGTCTCGATCCAGTGACATGGATGAAACACAGGACATCTGTCACTTCTTGGAACTTTTATTACTTTATTACACACTCCCATCTTTTTCCCCATTGTCCGTACATTGTCCATCCTCAGTCTTATTTACGGATATGTAATTCAAGCCTGTGGTTAAAAGGATATAGAGGATATGATGCAATCTCAGGGTCCGTCCTTTATCCACAGGCACATTGTTCCCATACACTGGCTCAGACATGCTGTAAGTGCACCCAGGGACACTTTTGGAAAAGGTCCAGATGTTAGCTTTATGTCGATTGCTTTAAAGGTGTTTAACAGAAATGAATGGAGGATACATGAATAAAGAGAAGGGAAATTCAAAAGAATTTAATAGACTTGCGAGGGTTTCATGTTTGTTTATGTATGATTAGCTCATGTAGTGATCATCATACGTATTATTAAATAACCCTCATCTATGGATGTGCAAATTGGACATAGTCTTGTATTTGTAAAGTATTTAGCTGAATAGTTTAGCTAAGTCAGTTTACTTAGCTAACAATGCACAAAGGTTCAGTGTATAAAAGTTTTCTCATGATACTTCACCTACATTTTCACCTCACACCACTCTGAACAAAACAGCGCTTTGTGAGTGTAATGTGCTGCAGTTTTCACGCCCGATGACACAGATTTGTGTGTGTGTGTGTGTGTGTGTGTGTGTGTGTGTGTGTGTGTGTGTGAACACTGACCTTTTGTTGCTAGCAAAATACTTTCATGCTTTTTTTTTTTCTTATTTCTTATTTGAACTATGTAACCCTATGTAAACATGCTTGGTGCTGGCTGACGGTGTAACAAACGTGGACGTGTGCAGGAGAGAATTGTCTGATGTAATTGTCTGATGTGTGTTATAAGTCAGTAAAACATGGTTAGATTAGGAAGCTGAGAAGCACATCCCCCCGTGATGGAGGACTGGGGCCGGTCTCGGCCTGCTACAGACGTGGCAGTGTGGAGGGAGGAGGAGGAGGAGGATTTGAATGGGAGGAGATAAAGCCTCCAGCCTGGCACGTAACACACACACACACACACACACACACACACACACACACACACACACACATTCCTTTAACTTTGTCATCCGTTAGAACATGTCCAGCAGTCCTCCATCTACAAGCAATGATTTGTCATGATATATAGGCTAATATTATTATTATTATTGTTATTATTAATACTCATTCTAAAGACAAACCTAATAATAAATTGAGACATGAGCGAAGAACAAAGGCATGCTGCTGTATAAAAGTCTAATCCTGCTAGTCCACAGGCCATTTTTTAAAACTAATGACGACCCATCAATACTTTTATCCATTTATATTTACAGTTAAGATTCTGAAATCACTTATGAGAGGCATTCGAGTCAAACCGGGACTTTTGTTTCTACAGAACACAGTTCTGAGAGTCAAAACTCCCTTTATTTCTCCATATAATCCTCTGCTACACTAATGCATTCATCCGAGTGTTTCACTAGTGCTTGGACACCGTCAAGGTAGAAAGTTTCCTCAGTATGCCAGAGCCATGATCTTCACGTCTGAAATGCCGGCTCCCCAGGAACTCCTTTAATGTTTCCTTAAACATGTGGAAATGGCTTGGAGTGAGGTCAGGACAGTACGGGGGATGTGGCACCAACTCCCAACCGAGTTCCTGCGATGTGCAAGTGGCAAATGCGTCTCTTAGTGACAAGTTATCTGTTGATTTATGAGGATCAGGCGCTGAATGTTCACAGGAACGACTGCAGTGGGCTCCGAGACACCTCAACCGGGATCGTCATTCGCGGATGTATGGTCTTCTTTAAAATGTTTGCGCCATTCAAATCTTTTACTGCGGCAAAGAGTCTCATCACCGTACTGTGCTTGTTTCAACAGAAAGTCCCAGTTTCACTTGAACGCCCCACATGCCTTGTAATTCTCTACAAATGTAAGGGAAAGGTTACTTAATGTCTCTATACTTAGCATCTCTTTTAATCTGCTTCCTGCTCACATCTTGATCCCTTGATCAACTTTTCTTTAAGGCATGACCTCTAAAGAGTAAGATTCCCCCAGGCCCTGCAACAATCCTGGTCACATCCTCACAGCACTAGGACCCGGAGGAGTGAACTCATTTCCCACAGTAACTGGAGATTGGGGCGGAGGGGTTCCTGCGTCTGTCCTCCTGCAGAACGCAAATCACAGCTTCTCATTTCAACTCCCCTTTCCAGAAGTTTCCTCGCAGTGCCGAATAAATTCCACCGTGTGAACAGCGACACGTCAGAGGAAGCGGCAGACTCCTGAGAGGTAAGAAAAACTTGAAAAAAAAATTATATTGTATTGTAGAAATCATGCAAGATTGCAGCAGTGCAGTAGTTCTTCCTTAAACGGTCTGGAAGTAGTTGGAGGTTGGGCTTTGAACATGGAATACATTTCTACATATGAAAGAAGGGACTGTTTAAAAGCTTCAAAGCAAACCATGAATGTGGGGATGAATGTGTATTAAGAGTTAAAGCTATTGTAAGTTTTGAGTACTTACTTATGCTCACGTGGTCACACCCTGTGCCTGGTCCTGCGGGATTGGATTCGTGATCTGAGCTTCAGGGGGTGAAAGGATTCAAGGGGGACACTCTTGAATCTTTAAATCTCACTTGAGAAGCTTGAAAATGTTTTGCCTTTGGTTTAAAGAATGTTGAGTTCAAGACTTGTCTTCATTCTTTTCATGTCAATAGCAGTTGGACTTCAAAGAGTGTTTTAACAGAAGATTGAATAAAGTTAGAAGTAAGATGAGTTCCCGTTATCTCCAAATCTTCAAATCCAGTCTAACTGTCCTGCCATTGGTGCACAGTTTATCCTGCATGTTCAGTCTGTATGTAAATGTGATATCTTGATATACTGTAGTCATATTATCTCAAATCCCTGCCCTTTAGTTCTTGAACTCCTGCCCTTGTATGTATGGAGAAACAGATTCCTAAGCAGTCACAGCTATCTAGTTAGCCAAGCTATTATCTCTGGTGTGTGTGAAAACGGTATGTTAGATTAAAGATAAAGACAATATATTGAGACAATACAAATTGTGGTACATCTGCCACTGTTTTGTCTGGAGTTATAGGCGCTGACGTGGCAGCTGTGAAAGTATCTTCACTTGCTGTCAGCTCAGGCTCTCTGGATGGAGAGCAGAAAACCTGTAATTACATGGCTATTGATATTTCAAGTCGAGGTCTGCTCAGCTCAGGCCTTCCTGGCTACAACAACCAAGCAAACTCTAACCACTTTAAATAAAGGTACCCGAAAGAAAATCAGGATGAGTTTTTTATATACGGTATATATATATATTTTTGGACGTCTTTTCTCCGATGCATTTTTTTTTTGCCCTAAAACCTGTTCACATTTTCTTAATACTGTTTTTAAAAGGGCAACTTCAAGGGCAAATAAATGATAATTCGATATGTCAAAGAATGATATGATGAAGATATGTCTGATAATTTTATTTCAGTTGCCAAACTGATTTCCCTTTGGGATTAATATATTTATAATATATATAATACTTTATTAGTCTGTCCTGTTGCTGCACAACATGGTTTAGGTGTTTACGAACCTTAGAGAATTTTCCTCTTCTTCTTTAAAATGTTGAAAATTTTTCCCTGATCTTATCACTAACTGTTTTTCCCACCTCTCTGTGAAAAACCGCCGACCACCTTGCAAAGTAACTGGCACTGTTCGTCCTATTCCATAATTGGTTAGTGTCACTATGATTGATGTAGGACTGTGAGTGTGCCAGACCCGAGAGAGCACGCCCCATTCTGCTGTCTGCTTCCGATCACGGATGGCTGTAGCATCACTGGAGAATCCTATGAACCTATGAACTCCGGATGATTGGGCGAATCCTTTTTCGTTGCGCTGTTTCGTTGCACATACATTGGTAACCCGCAGAACATCCGTATAAATGTTATTCCAAATCCTTTATTTTAAGTCCTCAACAATCTAAGTCTGATTGGAATGCTAACACTCTCAGTCATGCACTGAAACTCATTTAGGTAATGTTTAACTCGACGAGTTCTTGCACCAAGGACATTCTAGAATTAGTGGTTAAAATACATTTTTAGCAGTATATCTGAGATTGTGTGATGTTTATTCCTCCAGGGAACCAAAGTCACGTCTCAAGAACGATGTGGGTGAAATTCCTGGTGGGCCTGTGCCTATTGGCCAGCGTCAGAGCGGACAAGAAGCTTAGCAGCCACGCAACCACCCTGGCAGACAACAGCGCCAACTTGGCCTTTAACCTCTACCACAACATGGCCAAGGATAAAGACATGGAGAATATCCTGATTTCCCCTGTGGTAGTGGCATCTTCTTTGGGTCTGGTGGCTCTTGGAGGAAAAGCCTCCACAGCCTCGCAGGTAAAAACAGTCCTCAGCGCGGATAAAGTAAAAGATGAGAATCTCCACTCTGGACTGGCTGAACTTCTAAATGATGTTAGCGACCCCAAGGTGCGTAATGTCACCTGGAAGATCAAGAACAGGCTCTACGGCCCCAGCTCGGTTAGCTTTTCTGATGATTTTGTGAAGAACAGCAAGAAGCACTACAACTACGAGCACGCCAAGATTAACTTCCGTGACAAGAAAAGCGCCATCAAGGCCATCAACGAATGGGCTTCCAAGTCTACCGATGGCAAGCTGCCGGAGATCACCAAAGACGTCGAGAAGACTGATGGCGCCATGATCATCAATGCAATGTTCTACAAACGTAAGTATTCTTTGACATTCATTGTAACAAAAACAATACAAAATCTAATTGTTATCTTACACAATCCCAACAGCTCATTGGGATGAAAACTTCCATCATCAGTTGGTAGACAACCGTGGCTTCCTCGTCCATCGGTCATACACAGTGTCGGTTCCCATGATGCACCGCACAGGTAATCATGCCACCCACCAAGATATATCTATTTATATACATACAAAATGGAACACCTCATTTACCTTGTCTTTCCTCCTTAAGGTATCTACCCCTTTTATGACGACACCGCCAACAGCTACTTCGTCCTGGAGATGCCTCTGGCTCATAAGAAATCATCTGTTATCTTCATCATGCCCTACCACGTGGAGCCTTTGGAGAGGCTGGAGAAAATGCTGACACGGAAACAGCTGGACATCTGGCAGTCTAAACTGGAGCAGAAAGCAGTGGCTGTCTCTTTACCCAAGATCAGCATGGAGGTCAGCCACAATCTGCAGGTAAGAACATGATCAACAGCTTCAACCATTAATACACCTGCTCAAGTAAGGAGGTTTTTTTTGGCTGCTCTTCTTGGGAGACCCTTGTGGGAGGGGTTTAATCCTAAGAGAAAGCATGTCCCTTCCTGTCTTGAGGGTTCGTTGGTC
>JAAGKR010006503.1:0-42520 GCA_011419295.1 Clarias macrocephalus
AGAAAGGGGGACGTCCCGTCTCATGCGCGTCTGCCAGATCGGCGCGGTATGTCCATGGAAGCAAGTGTTTAATCTCTTCCGTCTGCTCATAAGGAGCGGACGCTAGACACTTCCTGATCCGGCTAGAGCGGGAGAGAAAGGTGGAAATCCCGTCTCATACGCACGCGAGCCCCAGGAATGCGCCGCAGCTCGTGGTTTCTCTTTAAAGAAAGCGAGCCGCGCGCGAAGTGCCTTAATAGCTTTCCATTATCGGTAAGTAAAGTTTTTCTTTCCTACCGTGATTCTGTTGCACACACACACGCAAACACAAAGTCGGTCCTGAAGACAAAAAGATCTGAGGATGTTTCCGGTTCACTCCTATTTATAACCTGCAGGTGCACCTTATTCGGTGACGTCATGCCTGGCACAGGTTATAAGCCGAAGGTAGTCGGCGGGTTTGACATGCACAGGCTTCACAACCGGGCAACAAAGAGATGTTCCCATAGCGTTTTCACGCAGCATTGAGTGTAGCTTTTGAAAGGGAACACACACTGAGCGTCACACACACCAGAGAACAAAGCTGGAAATAACTCATGATTATAAAAGTGTAAATCTCGCTGTGTTACGATGCAGTAATGTGTGTTTTCTGTTCCCTTTAGTTCCCCCTCTTAAAGAAACAGACGTTGGTATTTCAGCAGCTCCCACAGGTGAGTCAGTATCTACCTTCCCCTTATCTTCATCAGTAATCAATAATTAACAGTCTGTTCCAGAATATTAGAGGTGGAAGTAGGACTGATCTTTAAAATCACACTTTAGGAATTACAGACAGTTTTACCCAGTCCCTCATTTTCCTGGGCTCAAAAGTAATGGGACACTCGCCTGATAAGTAGTGTACGTAGTTTAGTGTAGTGTAGTGTAGAGTATTGTACTGTTGTGTAGTGTAGTGTAATGTGGTGTAGTATAGTATAGTGTAGTGTAGAGTATAGTAGTGTAGTGTAGTGTATTGCAGTGTTGTGTAGTGTAGAGTATTGTAGTCTAGTGTAGTATATTGTGGTGTAGTGTATTGCCACTCGAGTTCTAAGATTAATCAGCTGTTTGTTAATGGATTGACTGATTGTTTGTTTCATTCATTCATAACTTGGTTCGCTAATACCTCCAGTCTCCTCAAGAAAGCTTCCCAGCGCCTCTTCTTCCTGAGACTACTAAGGACATAATGAACAATTTCTCCCGTTGTGCAGTAGAGAGCATCCTAACCAGCTGTATTACAATCTCGGATCGCAAATCTATCCAAAGGGTGGTAAAAACCGCCCAGCGCATCATTGGTACCCCACTTCCTGTCATTGAGGAAGTCTACAAGAGGAGGTGTCTGCGTAGAGCTCAGAGCATCGTGAAGGACACCTCTCACCCTGCACATGAACTGTTTTCTCTCCTTCCCTCTGGAAAAAGGTTCAGATGCCTAAAAGCCAAGAGCAGCAGGCTGAGGAACAGTTTTTACCCCACAGTGGTTACTTTATTGAACACAACTTCACTGACCCCCTTAAATGGACAGTACCGCCATCACTGATAACCCAACATTCCTGTTTAATGCCTCTATAAATACTTCCTGTTCATTCATTTGTACAGTCTGCACATGGACTGTACACTAATATATGTATATTCATATATGTAGATATGTGTGTATAGGTATACTCTGCATTTCCATCCAGCTGTTATATACATATAACATATACATATTCATATGTATATTCATATTATTGCACATAATGTAAATTCACCTATGAATAGTTTCTGTATATCTTTATTCCACATATTTATATTTAGACATATCTGTAGATTTACAATTATTCTGTACATTAAATTATCCTATGCTCACTTTACACTGTATATTCATGTACATACATATATATTCTTTCTGTAACCCAGAAAGAGATAGACCTTACTTTTATCCTATATATATATATATCTGTAAATATGTTTATATTGCACTGCTAACTTGCACTTCTGGTTAGATGCTAACTGCATTTCGTTGCCTTGTAACTATGTGCAACGACAATAAAGTTTAATCTAATCTGATCTAATCTAGTGTAGAATATTGTAGTGTAGTGTACTGTAATGTAGTGTCATTAAGTCTTTCTTAACCCTTATTTTTAAGTGTTAAGTCTTATTTTAAAACTCCTAAAAGTACCTAATATGCATTAATAATATTAAAAATATGTTTGTTAGATTTTTTTACTTGACATCTCATTCACAGTGATAATCTTTTTTCCCTGTTGTTATTTCAGTCCAGTAGGTGGCATTATTGCACCCAACCACCCATAAACATGAATATAAAAGTAGAAGTGATACTCTTGCAAAATGTGGAAGATGAACTTTTCCTATTGCATGTTTCATTTTCCACTTTTGGATTTTTGGATTTTCCACTGGTTTTTGGGTTTCCAGTTCGACGGTGATCCACAAAGCCAGCTCCATGAAGACATGATGGGGAGTTCATCCCAGTTCATCCCATCATCAGCACCTGAGGTCACTAAAGGAGGAAATAAATCTGGAATGGGATCCGTATATGGGTGTGATGGTCAGGGGTGCACATACTTTTGCTCATATAATGTGTAAGTGTGATACTGGAGCCGAAATATCACTTTTATTAAAACGTGTCTTTGTTGTGTTTTAGAAAATAATCACGCAGAACTGCAGAGACTATTTTTCTCGTTTGTATTTACATCTTTGCTCACTAACAGTGTTGGTACGTAACTCAATTCAATAAAACACTGAAACACTTCAGACTCATGAGACATAAAAAGGTTAAACACACTTAATACGCCTGATGTGTTTTATTTCCTGCTGTGTGCAGAGTCTCAGAGCGTATCTGTGCCAGAGGGGTTCACAGCTGTCCTGCCGTGTAAATGTAACATCACATCTGTACGTACAGTGCAGGTCCGCTGGAGCGCTGGGACAGAGACGGTGTTCGAGCGAGTTCATCAGGATGTGTACGAGGCTGAGGGATACCAGGGACGTGTGGATGTTCCTGAGGACGAGCTGCGTAAGGGGAACTGTTCCCTGGTGCTGAGGAACGTCAGAGTCACTGATGCAGGAATATACATCAGCCGTATGAAGAGGTTTATAATTCAGAGTGTTGAGCTCTCCATCGATGGTGAGTCTCCATAACACACATCACAACATCTTTATAGATAGATGTCATATTGTTTTCACACATTCTTATTATTTTTCTTGGTTAATTAAATGTATTTATTTAGTATAACAATTTGTACATAAACAACTTATTCTGTTTTTTTTTATCTATTTATCTTTTGTCCCTTAAAATAAAAGGGATAAACACTCAGCCCTCACCTCTATCTTGTTTTCCTCTCTTTTTCTCTTTAAAGTCAAGTTAATTAGATATCACAAGCTAAAGCTTTACATCCGACTGTAACAAAGCACTCGCAGTGGAGACTCCTTCCATCAGTAATTACTTAAATAGAATCTCCTAGTATACAGTTGTAACGCCCCGACCTAGTGTTAGACCCTATAAGACTGTTCCTGATGAGCAAGCCGAGGACGATGGCGACAATGGCAAGGAAAAACTCCCTGAGATGGTTATAGGAAGAAACCGTGAGAGAAACCAGACTCGCAGGAAACCCATCCTCATCTGGGTAAAATGGATAGCAGGGATTGATCTGCATCATACTGTGTGAGATTGGAAGTTCAGTATAACAGGAGATGTGTTTCAGTTAAAATTGAGTTCAGTTTGTTATTGGAAGCTCAGGTAGACTGTAGGAAACTCCAGTCCTGAACTATCAAGTGACTGAAGTCACAAGTCATCAGTGAACAGCTGTCTGCATCAGCCAAGGACAAGACCGTCTTTGTGGAAAAGTGGAACTGTCCCCAGTCACAACACGCATCCCAGGCAGACCACATGGGGAATCCATGTGATGAGATCTCCAACCAGAAGCACGAAACCAGGACGAGTCAGACAGCTCCAGGGGGCAGAGGTGGGTCTGGATCACTGGTAGCTCGAGACAGGTAGAGGGAAAGAAAGAGAGGGAGAGAGAGAAAGGAGAAGAGAGAGAAGAGGAGGGAGCAGAAGAGAATGAGAGATGGCAGTTAGGTCTGGTCACAGTCAAACAATGTATAATGTGAATGTATCTTTAGTACAGACTGCAAGCACGGAATCCAGCAGGACTTACTATGACAGCATACTGTAACTAAAAGGGAGAGCCAGAAGGAAACACAGACACGAGGGCCCCCTGAGATGTAAAGCAACCAATCACCTCACCGTCAACAAACCTGACTGATCAATGAGAGTGGAAAACAGCCAATAATTTGTGGAAAACAGCCAATAATTTAAGCTTAAACTAAGCCAGCACACCATAAAGAAAGTGTTAGTAGCAGGCCTGAATCAGTGCTTGCGAGAAAACTAAAATGGCAGATTCACGCTAGTGGCGCAGCACAAAATAAAATGGTAACTCAGCACATTTTGTAGAACTTGAACGAAATGGTCAAATCTTTGTCTCCCTCTCATGTACTCACTCCTTATGCTCCTCAATGCAACCCTCCTTGCCTGTCCACAGTCCAAACGAACAAGGTCGGTGCACAACGCATTATCCTCAAGCCGTCGGTCATTCGAGAAAGTCACAACTGCAACATACGAGTCTTGCTGGCACAATCTGTTTGGATTAGCGTGGCGCTAAACGCTATACAGTCCAACACACTGCGAACTAGTTTAGTTGGTGCGGTGAAAAAAGAAAAAGATACTCGCGACTCTATTTCCGGGTGTCAGCGCTTTTACACAGTAAACTTTTGGTTATTGTTCTGACAACCATTTACTAACAATCTTACAGAAAACGCACGTTACGCTTTCTCTTCAACAAAGTTCTGTGTCACTCCCAGAGGTGGAAAGTAACAAATTACATTTACTGGTGTTACTGTAATTGAGTAGGTTTTTTTTGTGTACTTCTACTTTTTAAAGTAGTTTTTAAAATCTGTAATTTTACTTTTACTTAAGTATGTTTTGTTTGAAGTATTGTAATTCGCTACATTTTAAATCATATTCGGTACAGAGTAAAACAAACGAATGAAAATGCAAAAATAATAAAAAATATTCTGCTTTGTATAAATGCTTCGTTGTGCTTGCGTGTGTGTATCGTGTCCTGGTCGCGTGCCGCTCCAGACTCCACTCCAGGTTTTCTGACCGCCCCCACATCGGCATCTACCCGACCTTCCACACGGCCGCTTCCGCCCTGAGAGTGACATCATCAACCAGTGGCATCATATACAGTATAAACCGGAGAGAGACACGGGAAAGAGAAAGGAGATTGTGATTTTGGCGTTTCATATTTGGTTGTGTTTTCTGGTTTTGACTTTTTGCCTCCCATTGACTTTGATTATTGCTTTTCGCTTTGGTTTGGTTGGTCTTTGTATATATTTGTAGATAATTTCACTGTATGTTTATGCACTCACCAGTAGTAGGGGCGTGGCTGCCATTTATTTTGGGAAGAGGGAATTTATTCACTGTTTTTGGTTTAGGGGGTCAGGGAAGAGACCTGTATTTTTGTTTGTGTTGTGTTGTGTTTTTTTTTTTTTTTTTTTTTTTGCAGGTGATCTGGCTCCTAAATATAAATACCATTTTGTTATTATATATATAATGTGTGTGTGTGTGTGTGTGTGTGTGTGTGTGTGTGTGTGTGTGTGTGTGTGTGTGTGTGTGTGTGTGTGTGTGTGTATTTTTTGTAAAGCAATACAAACCTCATTATTTCACCAGCAAATGACTGGATCTAGTTCTTTTTGCCATATACCACCATTTCCATACAGTTTAAAATCGAACCCTGAACCATTTTTTTGCTGTACGGCCGACAGTAGACTGGCCATATTTAAGAATATATTAAAATTAAAAATTGACTGTTCCTTCAGTTAAAAACAACTAGTTTGTGATTTATATCTGCTCATCTTTTTTGAACTACGCTAGAATGCCTCATCCCACCCCCACTGTTAAAAAAAAAAAAAAAAAAAAAAACTTGGTAACTTTTACTCTTGATAAATTTTTTATGAGCTACTTTTTACTTTTACTTGAGTAGATTTATATAATGGTAACAGCATGTTACAACACTTACTATGAGACATTGCAGAGGAAATACTCTTTGTCTCGGCCAGGAAAGTCTCAGCTAAGAGACCCCATTAAGAGCAGGGGCTAAAAACCAACAAAGATGAGTAAGTGTACATCATCTACTGTATGTATTAAGTTTGGAACATCTCAGAGTGTTTTTAGTGATTAACGTATGGTGTGTTTTGCAGTTGCTGGAGTCCAGGTGTAGAGTTGTTCAAACAGATGCAGAGAGAGAGAACTGTGTCAGACTGCAATGCTGGAGCTGATGTCTGATGATGAGGATGCCATTGTGTGCCATGCCGTCAGCGTGTAATATCTAACAGGACCAAGCTAGAAGGACATTTATTTTGTACATCTAACAAGCACTGGTCCATGTTTGTTTTAGCATTGCTTTAAATTTAATTGCACCTTCATGAATGCACATTTCTTCATTTTTTTCCATATTTAGTTTTTTACCCCTTATTCTTACTTTGCTTTGTACATTTATTAGTGTTTGATTTGATTTTAATAAAAAAAAATTCTTATTGATTTTAATAAATAAATTCTATTGTAATTTCTTAAATTATATCTGTGATGTATAGTACTGTTGAGGGGGGGGGGGGATAGGATGTATCTAATAACCAATCAAGGCACTAAGTTATGAGGGTTTGGGTTGGGCTGAATAGAAATGAGCTGGGTAATGTCCCAAGAGATGTCAGGGTTTTGGGAGTGTTTTAAAAACAACCAATTAAAGTAGAGATAAATAAACCAATAAGGAAGAGCAGAGTTGTGCAAAGGTGTAAAATGCAAATGGGGCTTGAGGTGTGAAGGTCTCCTGAAAAAATCCTTGAGTGGATTATTTGCCATGGCAACAAATGGCTGTACCATGGAAGGATTCCTCAGCGAGATACATCCGAATTGGTATCAATCCGGAAGTATCCTAGCTTGGTGGAATTTTATATATACGGTCAGTGGTACTTGTAGATACTTCCGAAAATAAATGGTGTATACGGGAGTTTCCTAGTACGGATACACCTCTTTTCATGCAGTGATCCATCTCTACCCCCACCAAGATCTCAGCCGTCGGGTCAGTCCCTGATTCTTGTTCTGACAACGAATCTGAGCTGGGTACTCTTTCAGGGCCGCTGTGCAGGGTCTTCACTCGGCCTCTCTCATTCTCTGGTTTGACACAATATACTGGCAGGTTAGGCATTTTTTCAATTACCATGTATGGAGTAGGGTTCCCTTTCAAAAGTTACACTCGATGCTGCGTGAAAATGCTATGGGAACATCTCTTTGTTGTCCGGTTGTGAAGCCTGTGTGTATCAAAACACAGAATACTTCGGCTTATAACTTCAGTCAGGTGACGTGACCCGATAAGGTGCACCTGCAGGTTATAAATAGGAGTGAACCGGAAACATCCTCAGATTTTTTTGTCTTCAGGACTGCTTTCTGTTTAAGAGTGTGTGTGTGTGTGTGTGTGTGTGTGTGTGTGTGTGTGTGTGTGTGTGTGTGTGTGTGTGTGTGTGCAAAACAGAATCACCGATAATGGCAGAGTTGGTTGAGAGATGCGTGCCTCCGTGTGATAGATTTCTTTTGGAGGGCGATCTCCACGACTTTCTCTTTGAGTGCTTGGGTTTCAAGGAGAGTGCGAGCATCGTGATCTCCTCCCTATAAAGGCACTTCGCGCGCAGGAATCAGGAAGTTTTAGCGTCCACTTCTCAAGCACGCTCCGGCACTTCGACTGAAGGGGCGTAAGAGACTTCCTCCCTTGCTTCCATGGAGATAGCGTGCCGATCGGGCAGACGCGCATGAGACGGAATTCCCCCTTTCTCTCGCGCTCTCCCCGGATCAGGAAGTTTTAGTGTCCCCTTCTCAAGCGTGCTCCGGCGCTTTTTGTGAAGGGGCGGAAGAAACTTCCTCTCTTGCCGCAATAAATAAATTAATGAATGAATGAATGAATAAAAAAATAATAATAATAATCTCCCAAGCGCTCAAAGTTAGACGACAGGTTTCTGTCTGGGAGGTGCCTCAACGAGGGTCCCTCTCCTTTTTTGGCGCCCTCCATGATGAGTTAACTCTTTCATGGAATAAAATGTTTTATGATGATGAAGCTATCTCTGTACTAGGAGCTCATCCCCCCTGAAAAAGCCAACACTGCACATCAAGCCATGAAGACTAACATCTTCATTGGTGGGGAAAACCTTTCAAGCGGCGGGTCAGGCTGGTGCTGCCCTGCACACCATGGCAGTTTTGCAGGCATACCAGGCTCACCTGCTGAGAGTTCTGAGCACTGGCGGGTCTATCGACGACGCCAAGCCACAGATTTATTTCTCCGTGCCACCAAGCAGACGGCCCGTGCTATCGGCCGTCCTATGGCTGCCGCAGTCTCCACGGAGAGACATCTGTGACTTAACCTCACAGGCATCAAGGTACCGCCGCCGCTAGGTTTTGTCAGGCGAAGCTCTACGAGCAGACCTTTGTGAGGTTTCTCCCCTGCGGTGCTCAAAAGTTGGGACTGTCGGCCAAAAAAAAAAAAAAAAGCACCGGACCTGAGGAGTATCATCTTCACCAAAAAGGAAGTCCTGAGGTTGATGTGCCCAGGACTACGGGGGTGTCTCCCCCCGGGTGGGACGTGTAAAAATTACAATAAGGGATAAAGACTCCTCCCTGGCACCCTCTGGGGGCCGTTGTCTATCTCCGCCACCACTGGTGTTTCAGAAAGCAGAGGTCTTCAGCGAAATGTTAGGTGCTCGGTTCCTGTATGCCTTGTTTCAGGATCCCGGACACCTAACACCCCTCCTCCATTGCACATCGGCATCCGTGTTTTCAATGGCGTGGTCTTCACATCTTTGAAACTGGAATGAGCACATCTGCTGACTTGGCAATTACAGATTTTGCTGGGAAAAGGGGCCATAGAAAATGTTCCCCTGCCAGACAGGCTACTAAGGTCAGTTTCCAAAAGAGATGGGGGGTTGCGTCCAATTTGACATCTTCATGGGCTGAACATCAAAATGTTGACAGCCAAAAAGATTGTTTCTCAAATTCAACCAGGGGGTTGGTTTGTGATGGTCAAGCTGGACGATGCATACTTTCATGTAGAAATATTGCCACAACACAGGAGGTTTTGCGGATGGCGGTCTTGGATGGCCGTCCAGCACAAGGGAGCTGGAGAGATCATCTTCTCGCATGGCACACCAATTGCCTCGAAATGATGGCTCTGTTTCTGGCCCTGAAACACTTCCTCCAGCAGTTGAGAGTTGAGGCTACCATGTCCTAGTGCGGGTGGACAACACTGCAGTAGTCTCATAAATAAATCGCTAGGGTGGACTGTGCTCGTGCCGCTTGAACAAGCTAGAGCACCAGGTTCTACTTTGGGCTCAGGACAAGTTCCTGTCAGGGTTTGCGCCTCTTATTCATAGTGCCCCATTGGCTGACCAGAGTGTGGTTCTCGGATCTAATATCTCTCCTTGACGGCTCACCCTGGGTGATTCCAGTGAGGAGGGATCTTCTGTCTCAGGCGCAAGGGACAATATTTCATCCCCGGCCCGAGTTCTGGAACCTTCACGTCTGGCCCCTGAAGGGGACCAACTAAGAGATGCTGGTCTTTCAGCCAGCGTAATTGAAACCATTCTAAGTGCCAGGGCTCCCTCCATTAGGAGAACTTACGTCCTCAAATGGAGAGTATTTGAAAGTTGGTGCATGGCAAGACATGTAGACCCAGTCCACTGCCAGATTGTTTCAGTGCTGGAGTTTCTGCAAGAAAAGTTGTCCTCAGGATTATGCCCTAGTACTCTCAGAGTGTACGTAGCCGCTATTTCGGGATGCTCTGACCGATGGGGTTTCTGTGGGAAAGCACCAATTAGTTGCCCGTTTTATTTGTGAAGCTAAACGGTTGAGGCCGCCCACTAGAGCAAAGGTCCCTTTGTGGGACTTAGCTATTGTGCTCGAAGGCCTGGCTGACACCCTTTTTGAACCACTAGAGTCAGCACCTGTCAGGCTTCTGTTTCTTAAGATGATTTTTCTTATGGCTATTACTTCTTCGAAGAGGATTGGTGATCTGCAGGCTCTGTCAGTCTCCCCATCCTGCCTAGACTTTGCCCCTGGGCTAGTCAAAGTTATTCTGCATCCTCACCCGAACTATCTTCCGAAGGTTCCATTCTCGACCATGCACAGAGTCGTTCTCGAAGCCTTCTGTCCTCCGCCTTTCACAGCTCCGGAGCAGGAAAGACTTCACTCCCTGTGTCCAGAACATGCTTTTCAGATTTCTGTCCACCGCACTAGCCAGTGGCATAAGTCTGAGCAGCTTTGGGTTACAGCTCTGCTCTGCAGCTTGTGTTTCCTCTTCAAACCCAAGTTTTTTACCAAAACCCGGTCTCCCGCCTTTAGCCCTTGGAAATTCAGCTTTTTGTCATGGTTTCTCTTGTTTCGCTGATGTGTCTTATTTGCTGTCGCTGTAGCAATATGATATGCACTTTTCATCTCTTCAACCAGTTTGGCTACTGTGATACTAGGAATGAGGGATCTTGTCATCGTCAGAGGATACCCCAAAACACAAATCAACTGGTAACCTTGCTTCCTGCCCGAACATGAGATAGTAGGGAGAATAGCCGGTGACATCGCATTTGGTGCTGTTATATGCGTGGACCAAATATCCAACATACTGACTCCACTGACACCTTTTCCCTGTACTCAATGTTCCAAGCATTGACAGGAGTGTTCTATTGAACCTCTCAGGTTGCGGGTCACCTTGTGGATGATATGGTATTGTTCTAGATTTTTGTATGGGTTTCTTTTATCAACTGACTCTCAAAATCACATCCTTGATCTAAGTGGATCCTTGCTAGTAGTCCATAGTGGACAAAGAATCTCTCAACCAGTATCTTAGCAACGATCAATGCTTTTTGATTATTGGTTGGAAATGCTTGAGCATATCTCGTGAAATGATCAGTCACTACGAGTATGCTATTCAATCCTCTACTGTTAGGCTCAAGAGACAAAAAGTCAATACAGACTAGGTCCATAGGCCCACTACTTGTTATCTGGTGCAAAGGTGCTCTCTGCACTGGACTTTTGCGTGCGATACATGAGCCACAATTCTGAACGTATCTCTCAATCTCACTGGACATTTTGGGCCAGAAAAATTGGGTTTTTTATCAAATCAGTTGTCCGCTCTTGTCCCAAGTGCCCCATGTCATCTTGCAAGGACTTTAGAACAACAGGTATGTACTTGGATGGCAAAACTAACTGTTTGATTTCTACTCCTGAGAGCTTTTTGCTTACTCGATGCAACAGTCCATCTTGTAACATTAGTCTGTTCTGTTCTCTCTCTTTTTTTCCCCCGATTTTCTCCCTAATTTAGTTGTGTCCAATTCCTTTCCATCACTAGGAGGCTCCCACATCAAGGCTAATACTACCACTCAGCCGGGAGGGCTGAAGACTATCACATGTTTCCTCCGAACCACGTGACGCCAGCCGACTGCATCTTTTCAAACCGGTCATTGAGGGTTTGAAAAGCGTAACACACTCAGAAGACAGCACTATCCGCCCCTTCCACTTGTGTGAGCTCACGGACACCCCTGAATGGGTGTAGAGCCGTGATTAATGTGGGAGCACTAAATACCTCTCATCCCTCCCCTCCGAGAGAGCTCGGCCAATCAGCTCTCTCTAGGCCTCCGGCTGTGAGAGGTAACAGCATCACCTGGGGATCGAACTTGCATGATAGCAATCTCCGCATGATAGGGCAAGCACTTTACCACTATGCCACTTGGAGGCCCTCTGTTCTCTTTTTAACAAGTTCACTTCAGGTGGCAGTCTCTTGTCCTCCGGCCACTTGCCTGTCTAATGTCTTGTTTGGTCAGTGTCTCCAGATCTTCACTATTCCAGTGCACAGGATGGGCATAAGCATCAGGTATACACTCTGGCAATGCCACTCTCTCAACTTCCACCCGCTGGCAGATGGCTTTCACTGAAGGTGATGGGATGTCTTCCCAATCACCAGAAGAATCATCCTTTGGTGGGTTTCATGAGAGTAGGTCAGCATCTACATTGTTTTTACGAGGGCGGTACTGGATGTTAAAGTCACTAAGGCTGCAAGCCACCTATGCCCAGTAGCATTCAGTTTAGCAGTGGTCAGCACATAAGTTAGAGGGCTATTGTTGTTGCGAGCCAAGACTGGAGCATGGGAAAGCCAGTGAACAATTTTATTGAAAGCATCTGAACAAGACATGTCCCATCTCTCTCCAAAGGGTTCTGACTCCCTAAACTAGAGCTGTTCACTTTTAGTGAGCTTGTTTTTACATTGGGTAGGCACATACCCTTTCATCAGTTCAGTCAAAGGCCTCACTATGGCGGAATAGTTTGCAATGAACCTTCGGTAATATCCGCAAAAGCCAAGAAATGATCTCAAACCCTTCAAGTCCACTGGTTTGTCCAGGTCTTAACAACCTCGACTTTTTTAGGGTCAGTTGCCACTCCTTCTGAAGAAATTATGTGCCCAAGGTAGGACACCTTGGTTTGGCAGAACTGGCACTTGTCTAGCGAAACTTTTAATTCTGGTCCCGCCAACCGATCAATTACACGTAGAAGTCTTTCTCCGTGCTCCTCCAATGTCTTTCTGAAGATGATCAGATCATCCAAGTATACCAAAGCTTGTAGCAAATTCATATCTCCCACTACCTTTGACATCAAGAGTTGGGGCCCTCTGATACCCTGTGACATCCTCTCGAATTGATAGAAGCCTAACGGGCATATGAAGGCGGCCTTTTCTTTGTCTTCTTTGGCCATTGAGATTTGATATTAGCTTCTCAGATCCAGTACGGTGAACTACTTTTTTCCCGACAGACTGGCTGAATTGGAACATCACTCAAATACTGGTTGTACCATTCTTCAAAGATAATGGTTACGTGCAAACCACTTCCCAGAAGAGCTTTGCAAAATTGTCCATTTACTTTCACCGACACCAGAGATGTAGGGCCTACTAATCCTTCAGGCAACCCACTAACTTGGGAAGCATTCACTACCCCCCGTTTGGAAGAACAAACATTTTGGCTGTCCTTATCACTCTTTGATAGGGTGGTCTGATCCTTCCTATGAAGTCTTTGGATTACTTTGGATTGGTTCTCTTTATTTCTACATGCAGCAGAAAAGTGACCATCTTCTCCACATCGATAACAAATTTTTGCTGTTGACCCATCATGATCCCTTCGGGTGATATCTCTAGAGGTTTCTATCGGCAAGGCAATAGTCGAGCAGTTGGAGGAGCTTTTCTCCTGTCCGGCCAACTTCTGTTCCAGTCTTTTCAATTGTTTGTTCAAAGAGGCTATTTCAGTGTCACTCTCAGGTTCTGTTGTCGTTACTTTCTTGCTCATTACTTCCATACCAGTGCTAGCCTGAGAAGATGGATTCATAATGGCTACTATCATGGACTTCAGCTCTTTTATTTCATTCTTTAGGGCCTGTAAAGTAAAGTAAAGTAAAGTAAAATCTCATTGCTTAGATCAGTACTGACATTTCGCACCGATGTATTCAATCTAGAACGTGAGGTCTCATACTCTTCTTCTTCACCAAATCAGTTGTTCCAATCACTCTCAATTGGCTTCCTCTGCTGAAATGTCACGTTTCCAAATGACCTTAGCCAACGTTTGTTCTAATCTTTGTAAGAAATTAGACAAAGGGTCTCTCTGTCTCTGCTGCATGAGACGGAATGAAAAGTATAGATCCTCACCAGATTCTACTGTTCCGAAAGCACTTTCTAGAGCTTTTAGTCATTCGTTGAGACCAACACTGGCATTGACCAAATGTGCTGCTTGCACAATTTCCAATGCAGGGCCCTTCAGACTCTCCCTTATCCTACATCTCTTCTCCTTGGCAGAGGAGTTGATCTCCTCAACCATAAGCCTAGCCAATGCTTGAGCCAATGCTCGAACTGTTCTTCTTCTGCTGGTATGGGCAAAACACCAGAGAACACAAGTAAGCGCTATACCCACCGCTCTCAGCAGGGGACTTCACTTTTTTTTTTTTTTTCGAATACTTCCCCCATACCACGAATGATGGACTTGGGTGAAGACTCTGCATGACCCATTAGAGCCTGTAGGTCACTCAACGTTCTCTGCTCTGCCTTTAAGAAATCCTGCAACCAAGTGCTAAACTCACTGGGCTCCGAGGCCTTTGTAAACAGTGTGATGAGCAACCAAGGCTTCTCCTGTGCAGGGGACTGAATCTCAGAAGAAACAGCTAGAGAATCCACCGATTCCTTGCATTCACAGAACACCATCCACTTGTTTTGGGACGCATGATATTTCATACCCCTAACACGCACACAGCCCAGACACTTTACTGTGTGTGCTACCTCCTCAATTTTGGCAACCTCCATATCTTTATCAATAATTAACATGAAAGCATGAGAGACATCTAACTCTTCACTGCTACAACACTTGCGAAGTTCTTCTACAAACATGTCGCGGCTAGGCAGTTGAACTACTTTTTAGACAAACTTTGCTTATAATAATTACCAATAGCCCCAAATTTCCCTAAGCTTACTTTTACTCTATCTTTATTAATTTATCCCAGCGGTACCTCCATTTTATGTAACGCCCCGAGACCTAGTGTTAGACCCTATAAAGGGGCATCCTGGGTTCTCTTACCCGAAATACCAACATAAAAAGCTATACTAATTTTGCGTTCCTAGGTAACTGTTACCTATTACCTATAGAAAGATACTATTTAAAAAATAATTGTTCATGTAAAAACCTCAGCAGCTACCTCACTTCCCGGCTTGTCTGTTCCAACCACTCAGGATTCAGCATCAGCAGTATACTAATCACTGGCCTGATCAACTGTCATCATCTGCACCTGCTTCTCACTGGGTCAGGACTTCAGTTGGATGTTTTTAATGCTTGAATGATTCTTAGGTCACTGTGTGGATTAACAAACAAAACACATTCCTCTCAAACTGCTCAGGTACAGGGTCTGGACTGAACATGATGAGAGACAAAAAGTCCTTCAGAAAGCCTGGAGAACTATTCCTCAACAGTTCATTAAACGCACAAGAAAGTCTGGATCTTTGGAAGCAAAATATGAAGTCATGGGGGAGTCAAGACTTTTGCACCATAACGTATAAGTCTAAAATTCTGTATAACTGGCTGGAGTAATACTCAGTATGTGTAGGGTTGAATACTGGAATGAAATGATAATCTGGAACTGTACTGTGTTTTTAAATTACAGCCATGAATTTGTCTTCCTCTAGGTGGTGCTGGAGTGAGCTCTCTTCATCTGCTGGTCCGCATCTTGTCACTTCTCTCATTTTTACTCTGTTTTTTACAAATGAAGTAAAACTCAGGTGTTTACTGTAAAGAGTACTGTAGATGTATTAATTTTAAAGTTTAGAGTGGTGAAGCCTGTAGGACAAAGGGAGTTGGAGAAATAGCTAATAGTTTTTTTTTTTTTTTTCAGTAGTGTAAGGGAGTGGTGGCTCAGATGGTGGGTTGCCACACCCCAATCTATCCAGCTACTGGATGCAGTGCTGAATATTCCAAACGTTCAGCGGGTATAACGCCTGATCCATGAAAATAAACTGCTTTGACTTGCTGAAGAGAAGCATCTGTGTGTGAACTGTACACAAAATCATACAGCAACACCACTTGCACATTACAGGAACTCGGCTGAGAGTTATTACCACGCCCACCTTACAGTCCTGACCTCGCGCCAAGCCAGTTCCACATGTTTTAAATTTTAGGTAAGTTTCTGAATCAGACCAGCAGTCTTAGTCAGGCTTAGTCTGATGCTTAGTCAGCTGTGATTGTTTACATGGATTTATTATATTTTTTTTTTAAATGAAAAATCCCTTAAATAAATTTGAAAAAATCTAGTATACACTCATTGCCCAAACATTCTTATTGATGCTTTCTGCAGCATGCGAGCTTTATCTTTTATATTCTGCATACAACATGAATGTCATGAATGTTTTTCCAGTGATTTAACTTTTTAACATTTATAATAAATCACAAATAAAATCTTAACATTGATTAATTTTCAATACTTACATTATTTCCAAGAATGCATATAAGGACTTAAGTAGAATAAGAAATAAGAAAATGAAGTTATGTGGATTAAACCAAGACCATCTTTTATTTTAGGTCACATAATACACTTTTCTTATAACATTACCTCTTTATGACAGAAACACTCTCTACAGATCATGTATAATGTTGGGGTTCAGCAATACAATGGACAAACAGAAACAGAGTCCCTGTCTATAAACCTGCACCAGTCACACTAGAGAGTCTCAAATCATAACCTCATTGTACCACATTAATAAGGGTTTCCTATTGCACTGCACACTGTCCATCAGTACAGGCAAGGAGGGGGGATTGATGTGCGGGAATAGGTGGAGGAATGATGAGATGGACTTTTGCACACACTGGAAATGAAACAGTTTTCCGCCATGACAGACTCCAGGCTAAAAATCCAAAAAAGAAAGTAATGACTATCTAAGCTTAGAGCTTTAGTAAAGCAGATTATTAAAGCAGATTGTGCTGTAGTGCAGGGCAGCTTTACTGTAAAATATGACCATCTCATACTGTAACTTCTAAAAAGGTAGGACCCTGTGTGTGATTAGTTTTGGACAGTTTATTTTGTTTGGTCTGACTGCTGTGTGAAAGAGAGTGTGTGTGTGTTTGGTTGGTTGGGGGGGGGGGGGTGTTTACAGAAACTCCAGGGCGTGGCATCGTGTCTCCTTTACTGCAGTACACTAGGTTTCATACTGCTCCGGTGTAATACTGTATAACGGGACTAAACCTCTACTGCAGTACTAGAGCTCTAAAAACGGTACTGTAGGGTTCTGAAATAATACTTTTATGATAATATTTTTACTTTGTGAAATGTGTTTGATCTATCTTTTTGAAATCTGTTTATTTAAGCAAAGCAGTGATATCTATGTGTGTGTGTGTGTGTGTGTGTGTGTGTGTGTGTGTGTGTGTGTGTGTGTGTGTGTGTGCGATGTAGCAGGGACGATCTAAGAAATTTCCCCATAGTATTGCTTCAAGTTATTTCAATTACAATATAGTAAAGACTTCAGCTGGACAAACCGAACACAGTTCTGTGGCGTAGTGGTCCTGTGACGCTGTATAGAGGATAAGTGGTATAAAATATTAATGAATAAATGAGTAAATGTTCCTTGTTTAAAGACGCACAATTTGTATAATTTTCTTAAAATAGTTAGTATGTTTCCAAAACCTATTTTAATTTAAAAATTATATTAATTATTTGTAAAAAATCATATGTAAGAAAAACTACAGCTCTAATAATAAACATGTAATGTTCATATTATTGTGGGTTTCTGAATAGCAGGTCTATTTCCTTGTAGCCTGTAAAGACTCTCTCTCTCTCTCTCTCTCTCTCTCTCTCTCTCAGTTTTTAAACTTTTCTGTTCATTTTGACTATGACGACGTCGTTATAAAATTTCTCTGATGCTGAACCTATAATTCCTGTGCAACAATGCTGTGTTTCATATTCTGTGTGTGTGTGTGTGTGTGTGTGTGTGTGTGTGTGTGTGTGTGTGTGTGTGTGCTTGCTTTTTAAGCAAGGTTGTTAAATAATTAAATAAAATAGTAATAATATATAATACCATATACAGTAATCAGATAACCTTAAATTTTAAAAGGATTTAGATCAAGAAGGAGTCTGATTAATATAATTTGATATATTAATACATATTTATTTTTCCACACCTGCCTCTGTTTGTTGTAGTAAATCTACACACACTGATGCACCATGACCAACTTTTCCTACATCTGCATCGTGTGGATCAGCGTCTGTGTGTGTAAGTCACATTTTTATAAAATGAATTAAACATATATTTTATTAAATAACTGCACTGTCCAAATTAATCTATATTATAATCTCCCATCTCAGACCTTCTCTCTGCAGAACTTCAGGTTGATGTATCTGGCCCAGTGGGTTCTACAGCTGTCCTGCCGTGTGAACTGACCAGTGTAGATCCTAAAAATATACCAAATCAGGTTAAGAGGTATGAGGGTCGTGTGGGCGTTCCTGTGGAGAAGGGGAACTGTTCCTTGGTGTTGCGCAATCTGACCCTTAATGATACAGAAGTCTATACCAGCTACCAGGCAGGGAGTGACACCAAGGGGGGAACAAACCCAATCAGCCGTGTTAATCTCACAGTCTATGGTAAATGAATCAGTCTCAGGAGAACACACACTGACCATTACAGCTGAAATTATTTTCTTAGACGTTTGTACATCATTACGTTTTTTAATTGTGAATACTATTTTAATGCCAATTAAATATTATACAGTATCCACATATAATGTGATTTAAATATAAGTGTTATATTATTGCTAATATACCACATGTTAAGTTAAGACATAATCCTGCTGATTATTGTGTAAAGTGTGGGTTGATAAAGTGTGAGTGTAACAACAGTAATGGAGTGAAAGTTAAGACTGGGGAAGAGAAACACTGAGCCACATTATTAGTGAGTCTGACCTTCACCTAACCCACAGTGTCAGTCACTTCAGCATCAATGAGACGTCTACATACACAGGAGGGAAAAGTTATGAGTTATGATTGTGACAAAATATTAAATGTAATGTTTTTATTTCCCTCCTAAATAATACTCAAAGATGTTACACCAACTTCCACTGGTGAGTCAAAACCAACTTTGTGTATCTTGTAGGTTCAACACTCTTTGATCTTCTCCATAATAAAAAACTTTTTCAAAATTCAATTTAAAAAAATGTAAGTGGGATTAGTGAAAGTTTTTTTTTTCCACACCAACATTGTTCACGACTGAAATGTTTTATGACTGCAATGTATTTATTTCTGTCTCCCTGTAGATGATGCAGTAATGAAGAGTCCTCACCCACTGGTCCTGGTCCTGTCCCTCCTCTCATGTTCACTCGTCCAGTTCTTCTGTGGAGAAACATCAGTGTTGTAGAAGTATGTACAGATCTGTGTGTTACAGTATCTCACACAGCAAACTACACACAGCAGCTGTGTACTGCTGAACAATCAGAACTGTCCAACTAATTATCTCATTAATTCACTAAATAAGTTTCTACACCTGCCACTCCAAACCATTGAAACACTTCACACCGTGAAGTTGATTGTTCTACTAAAGTACATCCATAATAGGTTTAGTGCTCTTAAACCACCACAAGTTGGCAGTTTTTGTTTTTATTTGACATTAATTTATGCCAAGCAATTGATCACAAATGATCTAAACTGGATTGGTCGCTGATCCATACATTTTAAAAGTCGTGTAGTGTCGACTGAACTCATTTGTGAGACTGGACTTTTTTTCCAGAACTGAACTTGAACAGGATTTTGTTCTGGAGAAACCAGTTTGTTCTTCTCACAGCGCGGTTTACACTGAGTTAAGCAGCTGTTACACAGCACAGTTACAGTAAACCTTCATTATCATTACTGATCACATTATATGAGTCGATCTCAAGGATATTCTATAAAAGAGATCTGTTGAATGTGTGCTTAACAGATTATATATGATGAAGATCTCTGACCTATGACTTAAAATATTACTATGTTCTGCTTTTCTGAAACTTTGATGCAGCAGAGGTTTTAAGTTTTTTTTTTCAGCAGAAAATAATTAATAATTTAATCATAATACACGTAGTCTCCAACTTACAAACAGGTACAGTTCCGGGAGTACGTTTGTAAGTCAGATTTGTTCTTAAGTCAGACAAAATGAGTCTCTTTGACATGAATATACAATGTAAAGCATATGAATCCACTTGAATAAATATTTTTCCCCTTTTCCCAACACTGCCATCATGTGGCCAAAACCCATAACACATTCAATCTCTCAGTGAAATGTGAAATAAAAAGGTGTTGTCTCTGCGCCTTCAAATCGTGAGGGGAATCCCAGATGCCATTTTGTCTCAGACCTGTTTTCCACTGTATTGGTCTGTGAACTCTTATCTCGTTAAAGATGTTCCGAAATTAAAATTATTCACCATCAGCACAGCTTTACAGGACAGACCATCTCTATCATCGTCCTCCCAGACATACATTGAAACTAGAGAGGCCTACTTATTTTTCTTGCGTGCACACACACACACACGCACACACACACACACACACGCACACACACGCACACACACACACACACACACACACACACACACACACACACACACACACACACACACACACACAATTGTTTGCATCTATGAATGTTCTTTGGAATGCTGTCTGTTCATATCTGCTTAACTTGATTGTTTGTGAGTTGGGGACTACCTGTAGTAAATAAACTGTGTGTTGTAATAGAACACTGAACACTGAACTGCAACAAACTCTCATGTGATGAAAATGAAAGAAGAGGACTTCAGGTGTTCATAACCTCACTTTCATATTCTCTTCTAATCTATAATTCTGCTCTGTATGTTCATTTAGACAGTTATATATTACTATAATACGTAATTATTCATACAAACTGTTGTCTGCAAACTGTAATATATTAGCAGACCACAGTCTATTCAACTAAACAACGTCACCTCCTCCAGTCTCACCCTTTGCACTGGAGTTCCACAGGGGTGTGTATTGTCCCCTCTTATATTCCATTTCCACCCATGACTGCGTACCTGCTTCTGCCTCAAACATCATTATCAAGTGGACAGATGACACCACGGTGGTGGACCTGATCAGAGGTAAAGATAAGACACTTACAGGGAGGGGATCCAGCACCTAGTAGCCTGGTGTGAGGACAATAACCTGGAACTCAAAACCAAGAAGATGAAGGAGGTCATTGTGGGTTACAGACAAGCTAAAAATCGCACCAGAGCTGTTGCTGTTGTTGAGTGTGTACCAAGATTTATCTCTGAGGGCCTCATCTGGTGTTAACTAATACACTACTGTTTGTTTATATTGCACTGGTTCATCCACTATGCATCTTTGAATGTTCCGTAATTTATATTTATTACTGCACTACTGTATATTCCACCCATATTTATTCTTTATATACTGTATCATACTGTCATATCATACAGACATCCATAGATGTACAGTACATGTACATTTATGTATATAATGTTTATTTATGCATTTTATCTTCTTGACATGTCTTATTCAATGCACAATGTTTACACAGTTATACTGTATATTACTATATATACCATATCCTTAATACTTACTGTACCTTCTGTACATTAATCACCCCTGTACATATATAACCAATACCCTCTTTTACCACATTGTTATTTATTGTAAATTTGTGTTTACAGTTAAAGTTTAAAACTAATAATAATATGATGAGCTTTGAAGTAATCAAAGATATTATTATTATTATTATTATTATTATTATTATTATTATTATTATTATTATTATTATTTCAGGTTGAAGCCCTTTCTGTAAGGCAGAACTCTCTGTCTAACTTATTAATACAAAGAAATCACATTCTATGAGGTTGAGTATCTTACGCCTTGTTTACACTAAGTTGTATTTTTTTCATCGTCAGCCAAATTCATATTTAGCAGACAACCTTATCCAGAGTGACTTACATTTAAATTTCATTATACTGTACATGTGAGCAGTTGAAGGTTAAGGGCCTTGCTCAAGGGCCGAACAGGCACAGCTTGGCAGTCGTGGGATTTGAACCTGGAACATTCTGAACCATAGTCCGATGCTTTAATCACTGCTTATAACTATGATTTACTTTAAGGCGCAGATTTAACTTTAAATGCCAAAGGACTGAAGCAAAGTTTTATTAAATTCTCTCAAGACAGTTTTGCATGATGCTGTGACAAAAATTGCCTGGACATAAATATAGACATACAGACGGAAATTTTTCTGAGACTGGTTTCGGGGTTCATATCATTGAAAGAACAAGTTCTGACCAATGTACAGACAAACCTTTCTTTTATTTTTATAGATAGGCCACTTATGCTTTTCTTATGTAATTTGCCCAATAACAATCCACTTAAATCTAATGTAATTGAATGCAAATTATTTTTTAATTCTGAGAAATAACAATTAAATTGTATTTGTGCCACAATTTAAACTGTGAAAAAAAAAATCTAACTACTTATATTTAACACATTATGTTTATACAAACCTGGCCTGTGGGACTGTTTAAGATGAAGAGAAGTAAAAGCTCTGACAGATTAACAGACAGAACTCACACTACACATGCAGGAAGTGTGAGTTCTGTCTGTGGTGAGTCACATGTCAATCATGGTGCTATAATGAACCGCATTAAAATACTCTGCTACCTAGACGCACGGTTGCCAGGCAACGACGCTGTAAGCGAAATCAGCTCGAACACGTTGCATCTGTCTGTGTGTCTATTTAACGGCCCTGATTCCTGCGCCCCTCGTGTGATCGTAGCACCGTTATCAGGGCCAAACAGGTATCAGGGCCAAAGACTCAAGTCATTACAAAAAGCTGGCATTTTGAAAGAGTGAACGAGTGACTGCAGGCCCACAGTCAAGAATGCACTCTCTGTTAAAATTAAAGTTTTAAAAGCACATAAAGTGAGGGGTTGACACAGAGAGAGCGAGAACGTTTTTTTTTTTTTTTTTTTTTTGTCGTTTTCAGAGCCCTATTCAGTCTCGGGGAGATAGCGGAGCTCTGTTTATTTTGTTAATAAACTTAATTAATAATCCTAGCTATCTCCAAAAGTAAACTCTTCCCGTGTATATCCTGAGCACTCTCTCTCACACTCCTATTTCGTTGACCAAAGTCCTGCCTGAGGGCTCTTTTTAAGATCATTACTGTACATCCTGTGGTGTGGCTCTTTAACCCGCACCATGTAAAAGAAGTGTGGTCTAAAGTGATGGAGAGCCACTAGTTGTTGAAAAGTGAGTTAATTTAAGAAGATAAATTAGAATTTGACTTTTAAGTAACATACTATATGTTCTGCCCTTGGAACGTTTTCGATGACCAGCTCTTCAGTGTTCACTCTCAAGACCAGCCTCTTCTTTATTACTTTGGTTTTTGTTATTAATAACATTTCTTGGTGATTCTATCAAGTTTTGCTTTTCTGTCTTTAGGTCGAGCCTAAATGTGAGATGAAAATACATTTTCTGCAGAACTAGCATGCTGACTTTTAGCAATAATAAATAGATCACTTAAGATATTTACATTTTTTGCTGTAATATGCAATATATTTGAATAATTTAGGCAATGTAATTCAGTTTTTGAAAGAAATAAAAATGGATACATATATCAGTGTAGTAGAGGATTATATAGAGAAACAAAGGGAGTTTTTAATTGTTCTCAAAAGTTCAGGACAAGTTTCCTACAGTCTATCCTTAGTCTCTAATAACGAACTGGACTCCATATGAACTTAAACACGTCTCCTGTTATACTGAACTTCCAGCCTCCTGACACACAGTATGAGTGCTGATCAATCCCTGCTGTTCGTTATCACCCAGATGAGGATGGGTTCCCTGCTGAGTCCGGTTCCTCTCAAGGTTTCTTCCTATTACCATCTCAGGGAGTTTTTCCCTCAGCACCGTCGCCCTCGGCTTGTTACTCAGGGACAATCTGATCATTCTGATTCATAACACTTTCTTACATTTCATACATGTTTTTTAAAATTTTTTATTATGTAATTCTGCTTTGCGACAATGACCATTATTAAAAGCTTTATACAAATATAATTAAATTGCATTGAATATTAAAACGGTTTCCTCCAATTACTTTGGCTAATTGGCGTTCCCAAAATTGCCCGTAGTGAGCGTATGTGTGTGTGTCTGCGCCCTGCGATGGATTGGCACCCTGTCCAGGGTGTACCCTGCCATGTGCCCTAAGTCTCCTGGGATAGGCTCCAGGCCCCCGTGACCCTGAATACTGGATTAAGCGTATAGATGATGAGTGAGTGAGTGAGTGAGTGAGTGAGTGAGTGAGTGAGTGAGAGTGAATATTTAAACAAACTACATTTAATAAGAGATGCTGTCATGACCCAAATTCCCCTCTGGTCAGTGAAGCTCAGTCTTGTGAACTGCAGGAAGCTTGGCTGCTGAGCTTTGCACCTTGTTTGTGAAAATGTTTGCATCATTTTTTACTATAGCTACTATAGAACAACACAGATTATCAGAGGTGGAAAGAGGACTAACATTTTGTACACAAGTAAAAGTGCCGTTACTTCAGTGAAATTTTACTGAACTACAAGTAAAGTTACCATTATAAAAATCTACTCAAGTAGAAGTAAAAAATAGCTCATAAAAAATGTACTCAGAGTAAACGTTACTGAGTAACTTTTTTTTTTCTTTTTAACAGCAGGGTGGGATGAGGCAGTCTAGCGTAGTTCAAAAAAGATGAGCAGATATAAATCTCAAACTAGTTGTTTTTGACTGAAGGAACACCTTTGCATAATAAAGCTCTTTTCTTTCTTGTGTTTGAAAATCAAATTGGTCACTTAAATATGGCGTCACGTCCCAGTCTAGTTTCAGCCGTACAGCAAAAGACTGGATCAGGGTTCTATTTTAAACTGTATGGAAATGGTGGTATATGGCAGGAAGAACTAGATCCAGGCGTTAACTGATGAAATAATGAGGTTTGTATTGCTTTACAAAAAAAATACACACATACACACACGCACGCACGCACACACACACACACACACACACACACACACACACACACACACACACACACACACACACACACAACAGGAGGAGGAGGATCAGATTCAGGGTGGACCCAGGCCAAAATAATAAACTAAATGGTGTTTATATTTAGTAGTTGGATTACCTGCAAAAAAACAAACAAACAAAAAACACAGTGAATAAATTCCCTCTTCCCAAAATAAATGGCAGCCACGCCCCTACTACTGGTGAGTGCACAAATTATCTACAAATTATCTATAAATATATACAAAGACCAACCAAAGTAATAATCAACGTCAATGGGAGGCAAAAAGTCACAACCAAATACCAAAACACCAAAATCACAATCTCTTTCCTCTTTCCCGCATCTCTCTCTGGTTTATATATGGTGGCGCTGGTTGATGACGTCACTCTCAGGGCGGAAGCGGCCGTGTGGAAGGTCAGGTAGATGCAGATGTGGGGACAGTCAGAAAACCTGGAGTGGAGTCTGGAGCGGCGCGTGACCAGGACACGATACACACGCGCGAGAGCAACCAAGCATTTATACAAAGCAGAATATTTTTTGCATTTTCATTCATTTGTTTTACTCAGTAGCGCATATGATTTAAAATGTAGCGAATTACAGTACTTCAAACAAAACATACAGTAAAATTACAGATGTTAAAAACTACTTTAAAAGTAGAAGTACACAAAAAACTACTCAATTACAGTAATCTGAGTAAATGTAATTATTTACTTTCCACCTCTGCAGATTATATACTGGTATATTTTAAGTCTTCCTTTATAATGGTTGTACGTAATTATTAAAAACTGTGTCTTTTATTGACTCGCTGTACACAGGCTCTGCAAATTTTTCTACATCCACAAGATGGCGCATTTTACATAAATATGCACAAGGTTTATAAGAACATTATGTTCTTATAGAGGGTCACAAACCATCAAGTAAAGCTGAGCTGTTTGCTTTTTAGCAGTAAGAGTGGTATAAAGTTACCCAACAGTAATGTGAAAAACTGGTGGAGAGACAAAACACATGAATGCTGTAATTGCAAATCAGAGTTATTCCACCAAATAATAATTTCTACTGATACTGATGTTATTTAGCCAAAGCGTTAACACAATTTGTTTACCAATTATTTGCATTTTTTTATTTGAGTTATTAAAGCTCTGCAAATACTGCATGATATTGGGTTATTTTGATGTGTTGTGATGATGTAATTTCATTTAAATATAGACTCATAATAGTTAATAGTAAAATAACAGTTATATATTGAATTTAGAAGAAATATTGTTAGCATGAAACAGTTCATATTAACAATACATGCACTTCTAAGAAAAAAAAAGTATTTGCACAGTAAAAGTATGTCAAACTATATGAAACAGGAAAAACAAAACAAAATTTGACAGCACTTCTAACTTTGTTACTCTTCACAGCACTTTCTGTCCATGTATATAGCAACAACAGTAGGTATAGTCCTAAAGATAAATGCGTGGATGTCACCTCTTTTTTTCTTTTTTGAAAGAGGATAGCACCAAGTTCAACAGGGCTGGCATCGACATTTAACTCTGTCTCCCTGTTTGGCAAGAAATATGACATGTCTATGTCACTTGTGAAACCATCTTTTAGCTTCAGTGCTTTTTGCTGCTCTGAGCCCCATACCCATGGTGTGTCTTGTCTTGTGAGCTGACGTAATGTTTCTGAAATAAAATAAACACCTTTGATGAACCGACTGTTAGTCATACCTTGTAAACTCTTGAAATGAATAGAAGTTTGGGGAATTCAGGCCTGGACCTGTTTTTCTAGATTGAGCATGAGACCACTTTCTTTAACCTGCTTGAACAGTTCTCAGAGATTATTATGTTCAGTCTGGGAGGAAGATTTTTGACACAGAGCAACCTTACAGTCTTTGGCATATTGCATCTTGAAACATTTCTTTACCTGAAGATATGTGAGTCATTTGTAGCACTTTAATCCAAGGTGAGAGGTGTATGTGATGATGTATCTGCTGTCTTGGTAAAGATCTAGCTGATGGAGTGCTGTGGTGTGTCCTCTCTCTCTCTGGTCCTGTTGGCTTGTGTATGCTGTATGTTCTTACTGTGTCAGGATCATTTGGTTTAAGAGGTGTGACGGTGGGTTAAACCGCTGGTGTGGGGCTAGTGATCTTCTCAATGACCTTCTCATTAGCTTCTAGTTTCAGAAATTCCTATTCAACCATTTTGCAAATGTGAAATGGTACATGTCGACGTTGTAGTTTTAACTGAAAGTTCTTTCTTTCAATTTGTCCTTCAGTTCATCTGCAAATGTACAGCAATGAAAGCATAAAAAAATCCACTGTGTCTTCTTTTTTTTGCCTTTTCCACATGATACTTAAAAACACTACTGACCGGTAATGTAACACTGCATCTGAAAGGATACATCTTGGTGTCACCTAATTAGTAAAATTGTAAATAGTTAAATAGTAAATAGTAAATAGTAAAATTAAAAATGACAAAATATGGAAAAGTTCAAAGGGTATAAATACTTTTGCATGGCAAAGTGATTACTTCAAAATATATGGGATCCGGCAGTACTTGATCAGAGTTTTTATGGACTACTTGACAGTGACCACTACCCTCAGTGCCTGGGTGCTGGTGGATTCACTAGAGCCTGGTTAAGCTATCGCTTCTCAGTGGACAAGTTTCGCTTCTCAGTGGATGTCGTAGTAATACCATGAATCAATGGGAAACCAGACACTAGCCCAGGTAAGTGGGTGCACTGAGACACCGCTTCAGTCCAGACAACTATTAAGAAACTGTCGGCAGTAGACAAGTCTGGTTTATCTGGCAGATTCAAGGCATGGACATATCAGCATGGCATCTTGCCATGGATCATTTAGCCACTTTTGGTGGATGAAGTGTCTGTGTCTACAATAGAGATCCTGGAGAGGAAGAACAGCTGCTATCTCTGAAGATGGCTTAACCTGCCTTGCAGTCTCACTATTGTAGTGCTGTATAGCAGAAGCGATAATCTTCAACTTCCCATCAGCAGCGTGGAGGAGTTCAGGGTTTAAGAGAGGCATTATTCTACCAAGGCTCTAAAGATTCCAGAGTAACAGCAGCAGGCATTGAAATATGAATGGGAAGAAAGTGGAGAGCACAAAAGTTACTGGAGCAAAGTCTTGGCTGTGGGCACAGTGGCAACTGAGCGAGCAGGACTGGAAGCAATCCCAAAGCCACAGTACAACAAAGCTCATGGCAAGGATAAATGCCACCTGGTCCTAGAGGAGGTCCAAGCAGGTATCAAATTGGTGAGGACCAGCAGGGTGGTACGCATGCAGCAACAGGGGACATGTACAAGGTGGGAAGGAGCGCTGGAGAGGAAGCTCACCTGGAACATCTGGAAGACAGAGTCACAACATATTATTTTGCTGTTCCAAGCTGTTTACGATGTGCTCCTCAGCCCAACCAACTTGCATGTCTGGGGCAAGAGTGAAGTTCCAACTTGTCCACTCTGTAGCCAGACAAGGATCCCTGTAGCATATTTTGAGTAGCTGCCCCTGGAGATGGCTGCTACTGCTGGTGACACGATCTGGTCCTGAATTAGAGCTATTTCACGTGCAGTAGCCAACAACAAATATTGTCACCAGCCAGAGGAGAATCATCTTTGTAATAGCATGTGAGCAGCCGCAAGCACAGCAAAAATCAGCCAGCCTGCTCCCATCACATGAGACTGGGAGCTGCAGGTTGATCTCAGGGAGTTTTTCCTTGGCTTGCTCATCAGGGGCAAATATTTTCATTTTGGTTCAGTCATAATCACATTTCATACAAACTTCCATAATATATTTTGATTGTGTGAAGCTGCTTTGCAACAATGACAATTGTTAAAAGCACTATACAAATAAAATTTTATTAAATTGAAATTTAATCTGGGCAGGCAGCTGAGAGATTCCAAGAATTTATAACATCAACCTTGATTTGGTTCTAACATTTACAAAAAAGTTGTTTGAAGTTAACATCACTGGATATATACTTACACTGGGTTACTAGGTTACTAACTAATTGCCATCAGTCAAACACAATTGGGAATAGAATTTTTTAAAATTAATTAATTAATTTTATTTTATTTTTTGAAACAGATACGTTGTCTTAAGATGTCTTTTAAAGATTGTCAAAGACTAGAGAAAGTTTCATCACTTAGGTGCCAGAACGGAAAAGAGTCTAGGTGAATGTCATCCTCAATTCCTGAGAGATGGTGGAACGAGGCAAACAGTGCTGGAGGATCGAAGGGATTGAATTTGATGTGGGCAGCAGGAAGCCAGTGCAGGAAGCAGAGAAGTGGAGTGGTGAAATCTAAGTTTCTGAAGGAGGAAAGGAGAGAATCATCCTCCCAACTGAGAAAGTTGTGTGTCATCTGCATAACAATGGAATGAAAATCCATATGATGATATGACCTTACCAAAAGACCTGGTATAGAGGGGGAACAGAAGAGGACCAGTTATTGAGCCCTGTAGGACACCAATAGAGAGTCTGTGTGGGGCAGATGTGGATCCCCCCCATGTCAACTTTTGAATTTTGGAAATAAAAGACAGTAGTGATACCCGGCTATAGTTGCTATCTTCTGCTAAACCCAGGCAGAGTTTCTTTAGGATGGGAATAACCCTTGCCTTAGTAAAAACTGCAGGAACATAACCAGGTGATATGAAATGGTTGATGATGGTTGTGATGGGAAGGAGGTCTCCTGAGATCCCCTGGATCATTGTGGAAGGGATTGGGTCTAATGAACAGATGGTGAGATTGGATGATGAGATGGTTGGAAAATTCTGCTAAGGGAGGAAAGGGAAGTTCAGGAATTTCTGATGTAGGAGTTGGGTTGGAAGCAAAGGACTGGTGCATTGCTGCAATTTTCCCGTCGTAGAATGTGGCAAAGTCACTAGCAGTCAGAGAGGATGGGACGGGAGGGGCCGGTGGGTTAAGTAGTGAGGAGAAGATATTATGGAGTTTGCCAGGATCATGTGCAAAGGCTTCCAGATTTTCTCTGTAGATGGCAGTTTTGGCAGAAGTCACAATAAATGAGAATTTGGAGAGACATGAGATAAGATCAGCGCCAAGCTGTGATTTCTTCCATCTTCTCTCTGCAGTTCTTAATTCTCTCCTGTTGTTGCACAATGCATTGGATAGCCAAAGAGCTGGACAAGAAGTCTTCCTTGGTTTAGAGGACAGAGGGCATAGGAGATCTATGGATGAGGAGAGAGAGAGGAGAGGAAAGTTTCAGTTGCAGTCTCTAGTGGTAGAGAAGAAAAGGAGTCTGGGTCTGGGAGTGATGATAGGTTGTGCAAGATTTTTGAAAGGCTTGGCATTACAGGAGCATCACAGAATCCACAGAAAGAGCTTCCTAGATCAAGAGGTCCACAAAGTGGGCTAAAACACCTGATAATCACAGAAAACATCACTGAGCACATCCAGAGATGTGTGTATATAGATAGATAGATAGATAGATAGATAGATAGATAGATAGATAGATAGATAGATAGATAGATAGATTGCTATCTAGCAATAACTTGCTATATAGCACAAGTATTGGGCCTATGTCATGACACGCCAGATCTCGCCCACAACATAAGTTTCTCCGCAAGCAGTCTAAGACACTCCCATTCCACCTCTACCTCAGTTTTTTTTCGCCTCAGTCATGGCTCAAGCTCACCTGTTGAAAAGAGGGTGGCTTCTACAACTTCCAAAATAGCCACTTACTGTTGCTAATATCTAACAGCACCTGAACTGTGAGATCTCAAAAATTAGATTTGGTTTGGTGCTGATTTTATAAATCCTCTAGAGGAGAATATTAGCTTCTACTGGGTGCATTTGCAACAATTATTCAAAATAATTGTATAATGCATAAGAAAAGGTAAAGGAATGAGGAGGTGGACTTTAGCACACTTTTTTTTTTCCCATAACAGAGACCCCGGGCTGAAAATAATGACTATCTGAGCTCAAAGCTTGACCTTACTGCATTGGGCTTTATTATCTTTTTTATTATTATTTCATAGATTTTATTTTGACTATTGTAGATGGAGTGTGTGTGTGTGGGTGTCTGTTTACTGGACGTGCTAAATATGACTCTAGGGCGTGGCATCATGTCTCCTTTACACTGGGTTTCACATTGCACCGTTGCTGCACTGTATAAAAGGACTAAGGACTAAACCTCTACTGCAGTACAAGAGCTCAGAAAATGGTACTGTATTATCAAAGGATTTTAAAATAATATTTATAATGCTTTTAATTAGTTAAAATGTCTGTTTCTTTGAATACAGCCATGATGTGTGTGTTGGTATGTTTGTTAACATAAATTATTATAATATCACATTCCTATTAGGAACCTGTCTCTTTAAACACAGCAGTGATATAAAAATAATAGTGATTGTGTGTGTGTGTGTGTGTGTGTGTGTGTGTGTGTGTGTGTGTGTGTGTGTGTGTGTGTGTGTGTGATAGAGAGAGAGATTTAGCAGGGAATTTTTAATATGAGTTTATTATCCAGCCAAATTTCCTTTACTCTGTCTTCTTACATATTAATGTCCAATTTGTATCCATGTATTTCTCACTTGTATCGTTTCAAGTTATTTTAGTTACTATATAGAATATTAAAAAAGTGATGTGAAGAATCAGTCAGGAAGGACGGTAGTGAAGTGAGGATTAGGTGTGTTGGTGCAAGGGCTGCAATCCCTGGAGCTTCAAAGGTAGCTGCATGTGGTTGAGGTTGATTGATTGACAGGGCTGGCAGATGTTGAAGGTGAAGAAGCTGATGAGGCAGTTGAGCTTTGGCCAGAGATTCTTCTCTGTGCCCTGCCCCATTTCGAGCAGTTTCTGGAACATGCTGAGTCTATAATGTCAGTACAAAGAGAGAACAGTCAGAGAAAGTTTACTGCCAGTCCAGTGATCTGTCCCTCTTGGGCATGCAGCGGAGCTGTCCGAGGTGCTGTATGCTTTTTTTCTTGCTTGAGCAAGGGGCTTTCACCTGGTAGGAGGCTCTGGATGTAGGCTTTCCATCACTGTATGTATATAAAATATCTGTCAGTACTTTTTATATTTGTATAAAAAGCATGTATCTAAAATTTGAATTGCACTGTTTTGCAAAAGACTCAAAAGCCCTGCAATATTTATTTTTAGAGTCTTTATTGATTTACTGCACACAAGTACTAGCATTTCTGTTTTCTACTCAGGAACTGAATGTATAAGCATTAGACTGTCATCTTTTCTTTATCTACTATTAATTTTACTTTTCTTCTTTTTTTGCCTTGCAACTGTACTAAAATAATTTTCTCAGTCTTGAATGACACTCATTTTTTATGCAAGTTATATGATGAGTTTTGTTTCTTCCATTAAACACATGATTACAATAAAAAAAAAGTTAAGCGGAAAAAATGCAATATTAAAAATTGTTTTCTTCACTTACTAGAATGAAGGAATGTTTTTGCACTTAATTTTAGTGTGTTCACACACACTGGAGATCCATCTGAATGTCTAAACATGAGTAAAATTAGTATTTAGTAAAAATACTAAATATCATCAAATACTGAATGTTGTTGAGAAAGTTCTCAGACTTAAACCATCTGCAGATGCTGGGTGGCTAGATGTTGCGCAGTGGTTCTGTCACGAGCCAGCTCATCCCACCTAGCTCCTCACAACCCTAACTCCACCCCGGAGCTTTAGGCGCGCCCAGCGACACACCTGTATCTGATTAGGAGTCATCCCTAGGCCTTAAAAGCAAGCCGAGTGCATCAGTCTGTGCCGCAGTGTCTCGCTCGTGTGCCTTACGTCCTCGTGCATATTCTACTTGTAACGGGGTGATTTAGCCCGTTGTGTAGGGGGGAATGAATTACTGCTGCCTTGGTAGTTTGAACAACGAAAGGAGCTTGGTCCCCGTTCTCAAATCTTTTTAGTCTCTTTACTCACTAGTGTGTATATGTGGTTTCTTACCTTATTATGTTGGAACACTACAGACTGGTAAGGGTAGGCTTCAGGTGTGATAGTACTACACGGTGGCCCCCCGAAGTGAAATTGCATATGAGAGTATAGATTAATATGCTCCTCCCTCTCCGAATCTAATAAAGTAAGTGAGACTCCCCTACAACCCTGACAGCTTTCAACAACAACAAAAAAATAGTACAGCAGATCAAGAAAAAAAGAAATTAAACAGAATTTATTATTTCCTTTTCTTTCTATATTATAACTATTATTACTAATGTGATATTAATAGTATAATATGTAATATATAATCAGTATAACTATTGTTAGTGGTTTTGAGTCATTGTGCAATTAATAAAATGAAATAAGTTACATTTGTTTCACCTTGTAAATTCTCAGAATCACCTTCATTACAACAAAACAAAATACTTTTCACATGTTATATGACCAAACTTATCTGACTTCAGAACAGTTTACAATTCTACCCATTTTGAAAGATAACAAATTATCACAGTTTCAAATGTCCACTTTCAAACAATTACATTGCAAGAATAAAACTAACCACGTCTACATGGAACATCCTTTCCAGCGGGTTACTCACAGTTCTGTCGTCCACTTGAGTTACTAGGTTTTACGCTTTACGTCCCAGCGTCCTGCAGGGGCCGCACTCTCGCTCACTCTGACACGAACGGGGAATCGAATTCTCAAGCACAGTCCTACAGGAGTGTTAACTCTCAGCGCAGCTTTTTAATCGGAAACCGAGAGATGCAAAATGCAGCATAAAACTTAACCAGTCTTTCAGAAAACAACAAATCACGTGGAATTCGGTCTTTTAGCGTACTCACAACTTCCGTGACTGACACGCTAGCTCACCACGCGATTCTAACAGCTTGCACGTCCCAGGAACAAAACGAAACTTAAAAAAAACGTGTTCCTCTAGAAAACGCGAGTTACTCTCCACACTTCACTTAGTACTGCTGTTGCTTAAGACTCGATAATCTTCGGTTGAAGCAACTTTATCGAGCAAACTTGACGAAAACAGCACACACACTTCTTTTCGCGTCACCCTCATGCAACGCACACACATACCAGACGCTTCTCTCTCATCTTTTTTTTCCGCTGTACTTTCCGAGGTGCAGAATCATCCGTCAAAATAAAATTATCCCAGAAATGGACACTTCTATATATCCGTCACATAGTTTTGAAAGTTTGTCTCGTTGCCGACCCCGCTGCCGATTGGATTCCTCTTTTCGTTTTCTCCCTCGGATTACCTCACCTATATCTCGGACTGAATTTCGTGTATGACCCTGCCTGTGTAAAGAATCTGGTTTTGGACTAACCCCTTTGGATTTGTTTGCTCCCGCGGCTGGATCTTCTGGTTATTAATTGCACAATCCGTGTCCATCGTTACAACCGGGAGGAATTGGTGCGTCTCCACTTCCGGGTTAATGGAGGATCCCTTGACTTCTTTGCCCAACCCCTTGCCACGTCACAAGGCATTCCGTGAGCGCATTGACTCTCTCTCTCACACACACAGACGCACACACACATGTCCTGCTCCTCTACTGCTGCGTGCTGACTCTCTCACTCACGCACACACATACACACACATACGCTCCTCCCGCCATTGTTTACCTAATCTTTTAACCTCTAATAAAAATTCTTTTAAGGGAATCTGTGTCTGCTATTGGGTTCTTTCTTCCTCTGCCTCCTCCCGTGACAGGTTCAGGTAAACCCATCGCATTAACATGGGCGATTCCCATTTCTGTTATCACCTGTGATTAATATGATGGCGTGTTTTTCTGAGTTTATCATTTACAGTTAATGCTTTAATGATTTTCTATATGTTTCTCATTATGATTGTACTTGTTCTTATGTACTGTATGTGAATATTTAGCATTTTAAATATAACATCCATGGATTACCTCCACCTCCCCCCAAAATAAATTCCCAACAGTATTTTACTGGTGGTATGTAATTAATAATCTAGTAACCCAGTGTAAAGATCTATCCATGATTAACACACATTCTACAGTGTGCACTGTGCCTGAACTGCATTTATAATAACAATAATAAAAATAAGCTAAACATTCAGCATGACACTGAGCATTATATTTGAGAATAAAACCCCATGTTTACTTTATCTTTGTGGTAGCATTTTGTCTGAAGACTTATTCCTTGAGACACCATGACCAACTTTTTCTACATCTGCATTGTGTGGATCAACTTCTGTGTGTGTAAGTCACATTTCTGTTTTTTTTCCTTTGCTTAAATAAAAGTAATTAGACAACGTTTTTGATAATAAGCGGACTGTCAGGATTAATTCAGACTTTCATTTTCCCATCTCAGTCCTCCTCTCTGCAGAACCTGAGATCAGTGTATCTGGCCCAGTGGGTTCTACAGCTGTCCTGCCGTGTGAACTGACGAGTGTAGACAATCACACACTGTATATTAGATGGAACATTGAATCTGAGATTGTGTTTGAGAGACTGGATCAGAGGTCGTATGAGGGTGAGGGATATGAGGGTCGTGTGGACGTTCCTGTGGAGGACCTGCATAAGGGGAACTGTTCACTGTTGGTACACAATCTGACATTTACTGATACAGGAGTCTACACCAGCTACCAGACAGTGAGACGCATCAAAAGAGAAACATTCCCTATCAACAGTGTTAATCTCTCAGTCTATGGTAAATGAGTCAGTAGAACACACACTGACATCACAGCTGAAGTTATTTTTCTAGACATTTGTACAGTACATTGTTTATTTACTTGTAAATATTATTTAATGTAATTCGATTTAATGCAATCATATATGGTAAAATACAAGAGCTATATTATTGCTAATATAGTACATGCTAATATGAGACATAATTCTGCTGATTATTGTGTAAAGTGTGGGTTAATAAAGTTTGAGTTTAACAACAGTAATGGAGTGAAAGTTAAGACTGGGGAAAAGAAACACTGAGTCACATTATTAGTGAGTCTGACCTTCACCTAAGTGTCACTGAGAAGTCTACATACACAGGAAGGATGATTTACTCACTCACTCACTCATCATCTATAGCGCTTAATCCTGTATTCAGGGTCACGGGGGCCTGGGAGCCTATCCCAGGAGACTTGGGGCACATGGCAGGGTACATCATGGACAGGGTGCCAATCCATCACAGGGCAGGAAGGATGATTTATGATTTATTATTGTGCAAAAATAGCAAATGTAATGTGTTTACTTTCCCCTCCTAAAGGTACAATCAGAGATGTTCCACCAGCTCCCACAGGTGAGTCAGTACCAACCTATATTGCTTAGGTTCAAAACATTTTTGCATAATAAAAAGCATTCTTACATATCTTTTTCATTTGTTATCAGATAAAAGATCTGAACTTGGCTACAAGTGTTAAATATGCAATTAGAATTATTTGATATATTATTTGGCATGTTACACCCACAGGGTTGGTAAGAACAGCAAAAAGAAGCATGACAAGATTCCTGCTGATGCATTCTGTTAAAATGAGGTTAAGGAACAGAGGACGACCACCCCTACCCCCAATCCCTTAATGTAATCAATATTAAAGTATATAGTTAATAAAGCATTGGTGTAAATGCAGTTGTCCATTGTATGGCATCACTTTAAAATGAAGCACAAGCCTTGTAGATGTATGAGCACCCAGCCTGTAGGTGGCACCGGGTGTGACGAAGGAGAAGTGTACGTATATCTCTGGCACTGAGGAAGTCATGCGCAGTAGCATGAACAGCAGAGCTTTATCTACTTTATTCAAACCCATGTCTCTTTGCTCTTTCACAAAGGGGATTGTACAGTTCCCAGGTAGCTTTAGTTCTGAGACTGTCAGCTGTTACTGGTTACCACTATTTTGTTTAAAACCCACATTATAACATTATAAGTATGTCATGTTCGTAAGTAAATGTCATTATGCACAAATGTAGACTATGTAGAACATTTTAAACTTTGCTCTCACGTCAGGACCAGAGTACATCGAAACATAAATCCTATGACAGGCAGGATTATTATTACTTATTACTTATTACTTATTACTTATTACTTATTATTATTATTATTATTAACAAATAAACTATGTCAACTAAACATATTATTGTATTTGTTAGGATTAAAAGATGTGGTGGCATGGTGGCGTAGTGCTTAGCACTGTCACCTTTGCACCTCCAGGGACCAGGTTCAATTCCTTTCCATCAGAGTCTGTGTGCATGGAGTTTGCATGTCCTCCCTGTGCTTGGTGGGTTTCCTCTGGGTACTCCGGTTTCCTCTAACAATCCAAAGACATTCTGATTAAGATAATTGATGTTTCCAAATTACCCACTTTGTGTGATTGTTGAAAGAAAAATAGCAATAAATACACTACAATGGTCACCACTGACCTTAATGGTCCCTAGGTGGACTACAGAGGCTCCTAAATGGATTCATAGAAAAGATAATTTATTACTAATGCATGTTTTTATAAAATAAATAAATATATAAATATATAAATGGAATCTTGTTCATTTTTGAGGATATTTTGATAAATTTTCTGAGGAATCTTTCATCTGATACCTGCTGCTGTACATAAGAGCTATGTTAGTATTAGTATAAACAACATTCTTAGGAGAAAGTGTGCGTTTATAAAATCAGGTCACTGAAATATTTTCAGTACTTATTGCTGTCTCTCTGCAGGTGATGCAGTTATGAAGAGTCCTCACCCACTGGTCCTGGTCCTGTTCCTCGTCTCATGTTCACTCGTCCAGCTCTTCTGTTGAGAAACATGAGTGTGACCTACAGCTGTGTACAGGACTGTGTGTTTCAATCAAACACAGTAAACTACACACTGTGTGATGCTGAACAATCAGAACTGGCCAATTAATGAACATAGTTTTAAAACTAAGATTCTAAGACACTCCAAGCCAAGGAAAATAAAAATGTCCTGATAAAATTAATGAGTGTTGGGTTTCCCCCAAACAGCACTTCTGGGACAAGCATTACACTGAGAACTGAGAATCTCCACAGATGATCAACTAAAAGTATTTTTTTAATTAATTCATATGTTATAGCAGTGTTTGTTCTTAAGGTTAAAGCTGACTGTCAGACAGCAGATTACTGAGCTAAGGTATAAATTATTAGGCATTAAAGCAAAGTTTGATATTATAAGAAGAGTTATTATTTAAAATTTATTATTTTTCTACAGCACATACATAATGTATTCGTTGCTCTTAAATCACCACAAAAGACCACACAGTCATGTAATGTAGAGTGAGGTTATAAGTGAGACGGAACTTTTTTTCAGAACTGATCTTGAGCAGGATTTTATTCTGGAGAAACCAGTTTGTTCTTCTCACAGCGTGGTGTATCAAATTGTCCAGCCATCTGCACTTTACTCTGAGTTAAGCTGCTGTTACACTGCAGTTACAGCAGACCTTTATTATCATTACTGATCACATTAAACGAGACGATCTCAAGGATATTTGATCAGAATTCTATAAGAGACTGTGTGAGAGTGTCTGTTCTACATAAAAGATTGTATATAATGGAGATCTCTGACCTATGATTTAAAATATTACTATGTTTTGCTGTGTGTGCACTCTGTGATGGATTGGCACCTTGTCTAGAACCAGTATCAACGATAGATGAATAATTAAATGTATATTCTCCCTTTTATCCTGCATATAATCCACTGTATAATGTGACATACCACTCCGGAAGGGGCACTGAACTGTAACAGAGTCACAACTGTAACGTCCAAAGATGAAAGAAGAGGAATTCAGGTGCTGATAACCTGACTTTTATATTTTGCTACTTATCTACAATCTTGCTCTGTATGTTTATTTACACAGTTATATATGACTATAATAATTATAAATCCAAATTGTTATCTGCAAACTATATTAGTAGACCACAGTCTATACAACTAAACAACCTCACCTTTCCCAGTCTCACTATCAGCACTGGAGTTCCTCAGGGGTGTGTGTTGTGTTCTCTCTTATATTCCCATTTCACCCATGGCTGCGTACCTGCCTGTGCGTTAAACAGCATTATCAATTTTGCAGATGCCACCACAGTGGTGGACCTGATCAGAAGTAATGAAGTAAACATGTAATATTGTGTTTATTTGAGCATGTTATCTTCTTGACATGTTGTATGCACACTGTTTGCACTGTTATAATGCATTGTATATTACTATATATGTACCATGTCCTTATCACTTACCCTCTTTTTATGTACATTAATCACTCTCACCAATGTGCTCATACAGTACATACATATGGACCAATACCCCTCATTGACCACAGTATTATTCATATGCAAATAATGCAAAATATGCACAATGCACAATAAATAAACATGCAGCTATTCTTATGTACAGTCATGGCCAAAAGTTTTGAGAATTACATAAATATTGACAATTGGAAAAGTTGCTGCTTAAGTTTTTATAAAAGCAATTTGCATATACTCCAGAATGTTATGACGAGTGATCAGATGAATTGCATAGTCCTTCTTTGCCATGAAAATTAACTTAATCCCGAAAAAAAAAAACTTTCCACTGCATTTCATTGCTGTCATTAAAACCTGCTGAGATCATTTCAGTAATCGTCTGAGATATATTGTAAAGCACAAGGCTGGAAATCATTATGTCAGGCTGATTGGGTTAGAATGCTGCTTGAAATCATTGTTCTTTCATTGTTAACCATGGTGACCTGCAAAGAAACGCGTGCAGACATCATTGCGTTGCATAAAAATGGCTTCACAGGCAAGGATATTGTGGCTACTAAGATTGCACCTAAATCAAACAATTTATAGGATCATCAAGAACTTCAAGGAAAGAGGTTCAATTCTTGTTAAGAAGGCTTCAGGGCATCCAAAAAAGTCCAGCAAGTGCCAGGAAGTTCTGCTTAGCATTTTAGTGGCACTTCTGCAAGACACTCACTCCTTTCAACAAAACACTTGCTCCTGCACACTACACATTATTTCATTCATGACACTTCATTCAAAAATGAAATCTCAAGGTACCACTGACAAAACACACCTATTCAACATACAATACACATTTTGCAATTGAAAATACTTAGAGACACACCTGAAAATACTTACTCTCAAATTGGAACACCAATCAGCCAGCTACAAAAAGAACTTTGCAAGCATGGAAGCAGGGAGAGTAGGAGGCAGAGGTAGCGTTAGAGGAAGACAGAGAGAGAGAGAGAGAGAGAGAGAGAGAGAGAGAGAGAGAGAGATGAGGAGGACATGGTCGAAGAGGCCATACAAGGACTATTATTTCTGATGACATCAGAGCAACTTTGGTGGATCATGTCATCAACCATGGCCTGACTATGAGGGAAGCTGGCAGAGAGTCCACCCTAATCTAAGCCATTTCATGGTTGCATCCATAATAAGGACATTTCGACTGGAAAACAGGTATGTCTTCAACTCCCGACTCTACTCAGACTGTATCTAGAGTATGTACAGTACTGTATCATATCACATGGCCATATTGCATGTACTTTCAGGATGGCTTATGCTCCTTTTTGAACAAAAGTAGTAGTTTTGTGAAACATACGGTGATAACCTGTTGAGATGTTTCAGTACTGTGTAGAGTATACATGGTAAAGTACAGTATATACAGTACTTTACCATATACAGAAAGAAGCAAACCAATAACAATTTGGGATTGCATTTTTCTACAGAATGGCTAGAAGACCTACTGGGGGTGGCGCCAATGCCTGTTCACCCAACAGCAGGAACTTGCCATTGTGGATCTAGTCAGAGCAAACAATGCAATCTGTCTCCACCAGATACAACAACAAATACTTGAAGATAGGCAGGTTGAACGAATGTTGGACATGGATGGAGCTGCCCAGCCTCATGAATTTATTTACATTGACGAGGCTGGATTCAACTTTAGCAAAAGTAGACGACGGGAACGTAATATATTTGGCCAAAGGGCAATTTTGCATGTCCCGGGGTAGCGTGGGGTAAATATCACATAAGGGCTACTGCACCATCATTCCAAACTGGGCCCATTTAAAGCGCAACACATAATCACATTTCTAGATGCACTTCATGATGCATTTGTACAGCACAGACCAGAGCAGCCCAGGTTTGTTGTTGTGTGAAACAATGTCAGTTTCCATCGGGCTGCTATCGTCCAGAACTGGTTCACAAACCATGATCTATTTGAAGTTTTGTATTTGCCCCCTTACTCGCCATTTCTCAACCCTATCGGATAATTTTTTTCCGCTTAGAGATGGCACTTGTATGACCGCCAACCATATGCCGGAGACATTGACGTAAGGTCAATCCAAGGATGGATTCGGGACACAAGGGAATATTTTCCCCGATGCTTAACGAGAGAAGACATTGTTTGTGATGTTGATGAGATCCTGTGGCCAGACCCCAACAGACAACAGGATCCATAAGTCCACAATTGTGTTTTTCTATGTTTACTGTAGCGTATTGTTTAATTTATTTTTGCTGTAACAAAATTTACTGTACTGTAAAGTACACCACTGTAATGTACAGTATTTATTATTTCATTTTTTGGATGTTGTGAAAATCTGCCTTCCGTGGAAAATAAAACAGAGGAAACAAAAGCCTGCAGTGTTTTACATAAAGTAGATTAGTGTGTTGCTGCTGATTTGAAAGTGTATTCATATGATGCAAATGGGTATCATTTTGTCATTAGAGTGACATTTTGACAAAGGGTTGTTAGGTTTTGATAGCAGACATTTATTTTGACATAAATGTGAATGGTTTATTTTCCAGTATTGTGTGTTATTTGCTTGTGTGTAGAGTTTTGTCATGATGAGCCAAATTTTGCAAAATGTGTTCAAGCAACGGGCAAAAACTGCAAACCCTACTGAGGACTGAGGAGTTATTTTAATACATATATTTGTTTGTTTTTATATAAAACTTTATTTGCTGCAGTTTGCTGTACAGAAAATACAATAATAAATTAATAAATACATATTATTTTCCTGCTATCCCACAGTGTTTTGTATTTATTTATGTCATGTGTAATCATTGCTAAGTTGTGTTTGCACATTGGCTGGTTTTGTGTGGTTTTTGACAGTAGTGCTTGATTTGGGGTAAAGTTAAAATAGTTTTGGGTCAAATGTTTGGTTTTGCAACATAGGTCGAAGGTTTTGTGACTGTAGCTTGAATTTTAGATTTTGTGTTTAGTGTTTTGAGACAAAGAGATGAGATTTTAGGAATTGTGTTTTAGCATTTCAGTAAAACTGTAATTTAATATTTCTATATTAAAATAGCATACACTGTACAGCTGTATATGTTTAGTATCTGATGGCACTTATTTAGTAACCTAGTAAGCCAGTAAAAGTATGTATCCAATGGCGGAAACTTCAAAGCACTTTCTGTAAGTCACTCTGGATAAGAGAGTCTGCCACCATATACTGTAACAGTTTATATTTGTAATTAATTTTCCTTTTTTATTTTAATTATATTTTTTCTAGGAATGCAAGAAAAAATAAAGTTTTGCTATCAGACATTAAACAATACCAACTTTTGTTTTAGATCTGTTTAACAATGTCTTTAATTGTTCTATCATTAAATCATCATAACTAGATAGATCATGTATAATGTCGGGGTTCAGGAATAAAATAGACAGAGTTTCTGTCTGTAAACCTCCACCAGTTACACATCATGACCTCATTTCCTTCTCAAGGCTATTATGGAGTACATTACAGTACATATCTTAATCTTGTTACAGGATCCGCTGCATCCGGCCCGGATGGTGGTTGTGGTGGCGGTGCGGGGAGGGAGGGGGGGTGTGGTGTTATGATGTCTGGGGACGGTTTCACTCTACTATGAAGACAGTTCTGGCCTCGCATGATGTTGACAGCTGTTTCTCTGCAGACTTGGCTACAGTCGCTCGATAGTTCAGGACTGGAATTTCCTACAAGTCTACCTGAGCCTCCAATAACTACC
>JAAGKR010006504.1:0-38446 GCA_011419295.1 Clarias macrocephalus
GTGTGTGTGTGAGTGTGTGTGTGAGTGTGTGTGTGTGTGAGTGTGTGTGTGTGTGTGTGTGAGAGAGAGATCATTAGGGTTTATCATATTTAAACTGATTTAATAAGAGAATTATAGGAATGTGTGTGTGTGTGTGTGTGTGTGTGTGTGTGTGTGTGTGTGTGTGTGTGTGTGTAACTGTGAGTCTCACTCTTCTGAACTGTCTGAATTAGACTAAAAGTAAACAAAAATTCACACACATATTAATGCACACACACTTTTTAAAAAGTATTTGATGCTGAGCTGCTCCTGTTTTATTTCAGCACATACACATGGTCCTTATTTAACAGCAGCGTTACCATGACAACCACCATCTGTCTATTGCCTTAGCTACATTAAATTTAGCTGTCTGAGGTTAACATGCTCCAGCTGCAGCACAAACTGTAGCCCCGCCCCCGTATCCAGCTCACATAGAAGTACTGAATATGTGTGTGTGTGTGTGTGTGTGTGTGTGTGTGAGGCGCCAAATAGGGCTTAAATCAAACTTCACTCATGAACACACACATGAAACAGTTGCATAGACATATGAAATAGTCACACATACATATATACTAATAACTGCTCAAACAACTGCATACAGTATGAGATGCGCACACATACACACACACCTATGAGACGCGCACAAAGCGAACTCTAGCGGTGTAGGGAACGAGTGAACAACGGATCTTCAGTTTAGCGGGAAAGGGAACGAATAATTTAAGTCATTAAGTATCTCTGGAGTGTGAAAAAATTGAGCTCGAAATTTTTTTTATATATTTATTATAATTATTATTGAGGACGAGGTCATATAAATAGGACACAATAATTTACATTTTAATTTAATTAAGAAACCATTCGTATTATATAGGTTAGTAACCTGTAAAAATGAATAAATAAATAAAATAAATACATCTCCGTACATCATGTAACTTCGAATCGAATAATTTATTCGTAAGGTATTAACATTTCAATACGTTATATATTTTTTAATGGTATCAGTTTTTGTTTCAATAAATATTCTATATTTAATGTCCGTAGCATGAAATTTCCACAGCAGCAGCGACAGGAATCCGAGGTGCTTGTGTTACCATGGTAACACAAGGAGGAAGTGACAGTTGCAAGGCCTCCGAGTGGCGTAGTGGTAAAGTTCTCGCCCTATCATCCGGAGATCACTAGTTCGAATCCCGAGAGGTGTAACCTCTCGCAGCCGGAGGTCTAGAGAGAGCTGATTGGCCGAGCTCTCTCAGAGGGGAGGGATGAGAGGTACTTAGTGCTCCCACATTAATCACGGCTCTACAGCCAATCAGGGGCGTCTGTGAGCTCACACGAGCGGAAGGAGCGGATAGCGCCGTCCTCCGAGTGTGTGACTCTGCCCACAACGGAGTAATGTGAGTGAGCGGTTCGAAAAGATGCGGTCGGCAGACGTCTTTGCCCTCCCGGTTGAGTGGTAGTAGTAGTTCCCTAGTGATGGGGAGGAATTGGACACGACTAACTTGCGGAGAAAAGCGGGAAAAAGATCCAAAAAGAAAACACATTTCCTGTGCAGGGGGTATGGAGTAGGGTGTAGGGTGTAGGGAGTAGGGTGTAGGGTGTAGGGTGTAGGGTGTAGGGAGTAGGGTGTAGGGTGTAGGGAGTAGGGTGTAGGGTGTAGGGAGTAGGGTGTAGGGTGTAGGGAGTAGGGTGTAGGGTGTAGGGAGTAGGGAGTAGGGTGTAGGGAGTAGGGTGTAGGGAGTAGGGAGTAGGGAGTAGTCATTTCAATGTATATGGACTTCATTCTCCCTGATTCGTAGTAGCGTTTCTTAAATAGACCTTCTGTTATCGGACAGTTTAGACGACAACGAGTGATTTATTTGTTATCACCACAAACGTATGGAGGGTCGGAACAATGTTTGAATTTCCGATTCATGTGGGATTCCGGTGAGTTAGTTATTGTTCATATTAGCGAAGGCCAGGAAACACATTTCACAAAACAGTAACTGCTTCGGTTGTAGGATGCGACATATCAGCCACAGATTCTGAGCTTCAATTTTCTTTTTGCTAAACATCACCTGCGTTTTGTGCCGCTGCAATATTCAGACATTATGTGGACAGTTGTGAATATGGCTTGTGATTGAGCAGTGAGGATCATTATACTGTCCTACTCAGTCTGCTAAACTGTCCAACAGCAGGCGGTTTACAAACCGCTACGACCAACATGGAGTATGAAGCGACAAGTCCGTCTACACTGAAATGACTTCCGGTTACACTGAGAATCTCATAGGTGTGTGTGTGTGCACGGAGAATGTGTGTGTGCATGTGTGTGCGTCTCATATGTGTGTGTGCATGTGTGTGCATCTCATATGTGTGTGTGAGCAGGTCGCACTATATATGTATGTGTGACTGTTTCATATGTGTGTATGCAAGTATTTCATATGTGGGTGCATGTGTGAAGTTTGATTTAAGCCCTTTACGCGCCTCATATATGTGTGTGTGTGTGTGTGTGTGTGTGTGTGTGTGTGTGTGTGTGTGTGTGTGTGTGTTACATCACAGCACAGCAGACAGAAACTCACCAGTGCTACAGGCTGAACAACAGACACCACCTGAAACACACACATTTCAGTTAGATGCACACACACACACACACACACACACACACACATACACACACACACACACACACACACACACAATAATAATAATAATAATAATAATGGTAGCCTCTGATTAAAAGAGAGTGTATTAGAACCTGAGTCTGTCCTGCAGCTGCTCCTCCAGCAGGGGGCGCCCACACAGGGAATTGCATCTGTCCATTCTGTCCAACAGAGATTTTATTTTAGATAAACTTATGTGTGTGATTGTGTGTGTGTGTGTGTGTGTGTGTGTGTGTGTGTGTGTGTGTGTGTGTGTGTGTGTGTGTGTGTGTGTGTGTGTGTGAGAGAGAGAGAGTGTGAGTTTTGTACACACCACTCCAGGCTGCAGAGGGACCACACCAGGAATAGAGTTCCACACCGGCAATACCTTCATGCAAACACACACACACACACACACACACACACACACACACACACACACACACACACACGTTATAGAAGCTATAAAAACTCGCCTGCTTCCCTGTCTGTCTCTCTACACCTGGTCATGTGACTGAGGAGCCACAGAGCAGTGTGAACCCGTCTGTCCTGAAGGTGTGTGTGTGTGTGTGTGTGTGTGAGATTTCAGCTACAGCTTTACCTCTGACTGTTACACAGCGCTCACACTGGAGACTCCTTACACTCAGGTCTCACACACACACACACACACCTTCACATCATGAGTTATAAACCTGTTTATGATCAGTGGAGCGTGCGCTGTACACGTCTCTGTTAATCAGCCGTTACTATGGAAACCATAACGAGGGCATTAATATAAACCTGCACTACTGTGTCTGAGCTGCTGTGAGGGAGAATTAATCAGCACCTTCTGACCAGTCAGGATGTGTGTGTGTGTGTGTGTGTGTGTGTGTGTGTGTGTGTGTGTGTGTGTGTGTGTGTTACCTGGCCCTGTGGGAGGGCGTTCTCAGGTGCGGGTGTATCAGGTGAGACTGTTTCTAGCTGCACGAATGGACTGTTCACATTCTGATTCTCCAGTAAGTTCTGATTCGTTGTCTGTGGAACCGAGAACCCGTTAACCCACTGACAGCCAAAACTATTGACACCCAGAAGCCAGTAGATATCTGAACCCTGCATTCACACCACACTCACCTGCTGCTGCTTGGGATCTGTGAGTGTGTGTGTCTGTTCAGCCCGAGCTGCTGGGTTCTGGTTCATCTGGGTCCGACTCCAGTCAGTGCGCACTGGTACCAGAACCACCTGTGGTCCGTTCAAGCCTAGAACCCTAACTGGGAGGAGGAGGGTGTAGCCAGGGGAGTACTGGGACGGGTCCAAACTCAGGGGTGAGGAGACCTGACACAGGCAGAGTTCAGTGCAGTGGTGAGTCACACAGACGTCAATCCTGTCGTGTGTAAATGAAACACTTTCATACTCACAGGAAATCCTCCAGTGACCTTTAACACACAGAGCAGCAGCACAGCCAACTGCCTCTCCATTGTTACTGTCATCCTGTACAACACACACACACACACACACACACACACTCATAGATCAGACTCATAGATCAGACTCATCTTTATCAATCAGACGACGGTGTAACTGCACTGTACAGGGGGTCATTTATATGGATACACCTTAATAAAATGGGAACGGCTGGTGATATTAACGTCCTGTTTGTGGCACATTAGTATATGTGAGGGCGCAAACTTTTCAAGATGGGTGGTGACCCTGGTGGCCATTTGGAAGTCGGCCATCTTGGATCCAACTTTTGTTTTTTCAATAGGAAGAGGGTCATGTGACACATCAAACCTATTGGCAATTTCACAAGAAAAACAAGGGTGTGAAATGTTATTGAGGAGGCAGCAAGAAGAAAAGGGAGCCGCTTTCAGTTCAGAACTTCATTATTTCCTCTGGGACACTGTGTTTCACATTACAAACTTTCCCCTTGAGAACTCGCCTGCGGGACGGATTAAATCAGGATGTTGATGTTGATGCTGTACATTACTGAGTCGTTATCACTGGCACTCTGTACCGCACAGATCAGACTTATTAGTGATCGGCAGTGTTGTGTGTAAGGCGTTACAAAGTAGTCGGAGGACTTTTTTGATGTGACAGTAATCGAACGCGCTCACTCCGCCATTCAACTACTCAGTTACTTTTTTAAAAATGTGATCCGTTATTCAGATCATTTCTGTAATCTGTGAGCCAGACAGCAGTGATTCCCAATCCATTAGTGTGTGTGTGAGAGAAAGTCGTCCTACAAGCCCCGCCCCCGATACCCCGCCCCCTCTGTTATTCCTGCTGTTATACCCCTACTGTATCTCACCTGTGTGGTTTGACTATGTGAGGACCGACGCGGTGAAAGATGGAAACCTGATCACAGAGCCGAAACTGGCGGTGAATTTTTACACATATATACACTTCCATACATTTTTTTCATTTTCTTTTCATTTCTGTGAAGCTGCTTTGAGACAATGACCGTTGTTAAAAGCGCTATAGAAATAAAATTGAATTGAAAAATTGAATTGAATCCTGATGAACCGCACCTACGGCCACCGCGCGACGCCGCGTCACTGAGACAGGGGTGTTAGTAGTGAACAGATTACGGGCCAAACTTCACTGAGTGATGACGGTAGAATAATTATAAAAGTCTCGACTTAAACAACATGCATGAGGAAGCACAGAGGAGTTTTCATTTTCTGCAATGGAAAAGTTACTCGAACTAGTTACTTTATCAGAAAGTCACGCAGTAATGTAACGGAGAACTTTTTGATTACAGTAATTTTGTAATGTGCCGTTAATGTGCATTAGAGATCAAACTCTCTAACTACAGCACTACACACCGGAGCTTACAAGAGATCAGACTGCGTTACTGCTGTAGCGGAGGTGTGTAAGGTGAGAGGTCTTACCTGTGAGCCGCTCTTCAGTCTGCTGCTCCACTCAGGGTTCTGTGGTGTAAAAGAGCCGGTGGACGGTTTATAAATACTCACACACACACACACACACACACTCGGACAGAGACACAGACACCCATCATGTCTGCGTGACTGCAGGGAGACGTTTCCTCAGTGTGAGAGATTAGATAGAGACACTGAGTCAGAGCAGCCGAGTGTAAAAGCTCAACTAAAACCCGAAATTATCCGCAGAGAAATGTGAAGAAATGGATGTGTTCATCACCGGCTCACTGAAAGCAGAGAAACATGCTAATGCACACACACACACACACACACACACACACACACATGTCCATGTGTGTGTGTGTGTGTGTGTGATTGAGGAACATGTCTGAAGTTACATGAAGAGACGCTGAGTGTGTATTTTACGTGTATGAAGTAAGGATTTGCATTAGCTCCAAGATTATTAAAAAAAAAGAAAGTGAAACTAAAACCTTTATATTAATGTATATAATCTACTATATTATTTTCTATTATATTAAAATGAAGATGCTGCTGGCGGGATGGAGGGTTGATTACAAGTTAAGCCTGTGGCCTCCAGTGTTGTGGGTTCAAATCTCAGCGTTGGTGTGTGTGTGTGTGTGTGTGTGTGTGTGTGTGTGTGTGTGTGTGTGTGTGTGTGTGTGTGTGTGTGTGTGTGTGGAGTTTGCATGTTCTCCCCATGCTTGGCGGGTTTTCTCAGGGTTCTCCGGTTTCCTCTCACAGTGACATGTAGATTCCCAAATTGCCCCATAGTGTGTACGTGTGAATTCAGCCCTGAAGGTACTGAATGACCAGGTTACACCATCTCTGGAGCTTCTTCTACAGGTACTTCAGTTTCCTCCGAATGTGTGTGAGTGTGTGTGTGTGTGTGTGTGTGTGTGTGTGTGTGTGTGTGTGTGTGTGTGTAGGGGCTTTTACTACACCCTGTGCTCTCTCTAACACTCTTCAGTGGGTACGATAGTGTCTGGGCCGAATACAAGGTAAAGGCAGGTCGTCTGTGTGTCAGACGTCTCTGTGTGTCAGACGTCTCTGTGTGTCAGACGTCTCCGCTGTGAGCAAAACAACATTAAACACTAAACCTGCTGAAGGTGAAGCTGCTATAAACTGAAGTGTGTATCAGGGGTGAGATGTTCTCTGACTCTAACGCATGCCTGTGTGTGAGCGTGTGTGTAACCACAGCCAGAGGAGCTCAGTGAGGTCATGCTGTGGAATGATGAAAGTGTGTTGCGTTAGTCACTGAGCTGATGAGCTAAAACGGCTGAAGGAACGGATTCAGAGCGCTGCAGTGTATCACACTCAAACTGGATAAATGTTAAATGCATTAATATTGTATTTGTTGAGACAACAGGTACCTCTGTGCTCTTGCAAACTTTGGTTGCGCTGCAAGTTACCTGCCGTGAGCTGCACTCACACGGTTTATAAGACCCCGACCCTCCCCCTGTGGGACTGACGCTGTCACGCGGCACTGAAGAGGTGGAGGTTACTATGTGTGGACTCTTTATGCTGGCTAGGTTTTTATTCATCGATTTAAATAAGATATGTTTCAGTTAGCCTACAGGTGTATTAGACAGTAGCGTTATGTACGTGAGGCCGGTGTGTTTCCACTCATCATCATCGTCATCATCATCATCATCATACTGACGCCCCCTGACATTACTGAGGTGAGCTTAGCTAACGTTAGGCTTCATGTTAGCGCACTGTACATTTTTTCCCCACCCCGCCCTGACATTTCCCCAGCAGCAGCGTCCTGCTCCGCCCGCAGTATGTAGTGGTGCTGTAATCCTCGGTAGGTTAAGGGATCTGAATATACAGTATGTGCCATGCTAACCTGATGGACGAGTGTTCTATCGGTTACCTTATTCACATGAAAATTCCACTATGAATCCATCCGAAGCATTTCTGTTGGACTTGGAGAGACACGGTCCTCAGATTCTCTTTTTAGTGTCTGACACTTTGGGGAAAACTGTTCATCATTGCTAGTTTTTACAAACGGTTATGGTATTGTAATATGAAAGAATCAGTAAGAGATCTGACGTAGATCTGATGTAGAGACCTCTGGTGGTCTCCAGGTGTTTTATTGACGGTTTCTTCTCCTGTTTTATACAGATGAGTGTTTACACTTGGATTAGTTGTGGAAGAAGAATGTTGTTGTTTTTTTAAGTAATGTTTGCGTGTTTTAATTGTTAGGCTAACTTGCTTTTACAGCTACATCAGCGGGCTGCAGTGGGAGACAGCGTAGATAAAAAGTTGGCCCAAGTCGGCCCTAGAGAAACATCACTCACTGGGCCCGCGAGCAGTACTACATGAGCTGACTCACACATTTCAATTACAAGTTGAGTCAACTTAAGATTTTGAACTGAGTACATCGTGTCAACTAAACAGCAGTGTGAAATATTTCGTTTGGCCAGAGAATTTCTGTTGAGGAAATTCTGTGCAACTTGTCAGTAAACTTTTTTACATTTAAGCGGCTTTTATTTATTTATTTATTTATTTATTTATTTATTTATTTTTACAGTTTGGGTGGAACCATGTGATAAGTTGATAACCAACTGTGTGAGATCTTCCTCAGAGTAACCAAAGTACACATGGAGTATTTACAGTCTGGGCCCCTCAGACAGCAGAACATCTAAATCTACGTCATCTCAGAGACGGAGAAGCTGGAGAACTGGAGTCACACTGAAGATCTAATGAGACGTGTGTGAAGTCGGACAAACACACAGGAGAAGATGAGATGAATAACAAGCAACCGCACCACACACACACACACACACACACACACACACACACACACACACACACACACACACACACACACAGTGGTGTCCAGTTCATGTGTGAAAATGATTCCTCAGTTCTGGAATATGGCATCAAGGAAGAAAAACTCCAGATATGTGATAACCTGGTCAATCAGTACCTTCAGGGCTGAATTCACACTTATACACTACATGTCTTTGGACTGTGAGAGGAAACCGGAGAACCCTGAGAAAACCCACCAAGCACGGGGAGAACATGCAAATGCCACACATACACAGTCCAGAAGTGGGAATGGAACCCGGACCCTGAAGGTGCTGACCTCTATAACAGCAGTACAGTAATAAGTCTGTATAGTCCTAGAGGACAAGAGCAGTGTGGCAGTACAGCAGGAGCACACACACACACACACACACACACACACACACACACACACACACACACACACACACACCAAGTCAGGTGTATTTAATCACACCTCACACACACGTCTCATCTCACGTTCGTCTGTGAGAATTAGGAAGAACCTCAGAAGATCCACTAGATGGAGCAATTAGATCAGGGATTAGAGAACAGTGTGGTTCAGAGCGCCACGTGTCAAGGTGAAGCACATGTTCACTCAGACAGCAGCCGGAACCAGAGATGCTACACGGTACACGTCACACACTACACAGTACACATCACACGGTACACGTCACATGGTACACGTCACATGGTACACGCTACACTCACACGGTACACGTCACACACTACACGATACACATCACATGGTACACACTACACGCTACACTCACACGCTACACGTCACACACTACACGCTACATGTCACATGCTACACATCACATGGTACACACTACACGCTACACTCACACGCTACACATCACACACTACACGCTACACATCACATGCTACACGTCACATGCTACACGTCACATGGTACACACTACACGGTACACGTCACACGCTACACATCACATGGTACACGCTACACGTCACACACTACACGCTACACGTCACATGCTACACGTCACATGGTAGACACTACACGCTACACAACACACTCCTCTAAATAGGTCTGATTAGATTATTTTACACACAGTTGCAGGTGAGATTTTAACCTGACAGGCTGGAGGCTGATCCTCAGTCTATCACAGGAATAACCCTTACAGTGCATTATGGGTAATATAATCTGTCTATATGAACAGCCACACCCCTAAGTGTGCACTAAGGTAGTGAACAGGGACTGGATTGAGATGAAACATCCAGACTTTAATCTGAACCGATTTAAAAAGTAAAAAGTTTAATAAGAAACCCACATTCTATAGAAATCCTTTATAAAGACGAATGAGAGTAAGAACACAGTGTGTGTGTGTGTGTGTGTGTGTGTGTGTGTGTGTGTGTGTGTGTGTGTGTGTGAGTGCGTGTGTGTATAAACCACAGGTCCAGCAGTGTAATTGTAGACTCTTGACCTTAGATATAATTAAGGCTGCAGAAAACAGAAGTCCCGCGTCTCGTCCCGCGTCTCGTCCCGCGTCTCTCTGGAGCTCGGACATAAAAACGTCTTCAGACAGAAAGTGAAAACGGAGGACGTGTAATTACACACTGCTACACAACACAGCCATCCAACACAAATACACACACAGCTCCTTTATATGGGCCTTGGTGTATGGAAGTACAGTGGCTTGCATAAGTATTCACCCCTTTGACTTTTCCACATTTTGTAGTGTTAAAGTCTAAACCACAATGATGCTATTTGAGGATTTTATTTCATGAATCTACACAAATTACTGAGAATAGATAAAACCGACAGGCATGGAAAGGCATGCACACACACACACATACACACACACACACACACACACATACATGGCGCCTGTGCGCACAAACGGAAACACTTATCTGTCGGGATTTTTTATTTATTTATTTATTTATAAATAAAGTAAAGTGCAGGTTAATTTGTTTTATTTTTACTTTATGTATTGCATCAATTATTTTTATGTATATATTTTTTTGGGCTGTGGAACGAATAATTAGAGTTTTCATTATTTCTTATGGGAAAATTTGATTTGGTTTACGAGTGTTTTGTAATATATATATATACACTGTACTTTTCGGGACTTTTGTCTCAGACCTGTTTTGATCACTTCTTTGTGTTTTTTTAGGTGGTAAATACTTATGAAATTTCTACTGACTCTGGTAAAAGAATCATGTGCCTTAATGAGGCACTGCATGTTTCTCTCTCTCGTCTGTGTATACATGAGGACATTCTTAGACAGTGTAAGTCTGTACTGTAATTTTGTGTGATGCCGAATTGGCCAACTGCACAGGAAACAAACACACACACACACACACACACACACACACACACACACACACACACACACACACACACAATGTTAGGGTTTTGTCGTTATTCATTTGCTGACCGAAGTGTCCCAGAATATACAGCTTACAAGAAACACACACACAAAAAGGTTTTACATTATCCTACATGTCATCCGTGCAGAGTGGCGACACACACCACACACACACACACACACACACGGAAAATACATGATGGATTAAAGAGAACATCTGAATGAGGAACAGATCCATTCTGAGGAAAGTTTGAAGTAGAATGAGGACGGAGGATTCCTGCTGAGGGTGTTTTCCTGCGTGTATTCGTCTGCTTCATCGTCTGTTTGTCAGTGTGTGAGTGTGTGTGTGTGTGTTTGAGAGTGTGTGAATGAGTTGTTAGATGATGTTGGAGATGAAGCGAGTTGTTCTCCTGCTCTGCGTCGTGCTTCTGACCTGCGCAGCTCCTGTAAGCAACTCCTCACATCCACATCCAGATGTTTCCTTTCTGTTTACTGACACACTGTGGAGCGTCACTCCTTCATCACTCCTTCATCACTCCTTCATCACTCCTTCATCACTCCTTCATCACTCCTTCATCACTCCTTTATTCCACTTTCACACTTCCTTCTGATTGGTTCATCTGTGTCTTACGAGTTGTGTTTTCAGCAGCATGTCTGTTAATTAGCAGCACCGACGGTGATGGACTGCAGAAATGTGGTCTTACACAAGCTGTGTTTCTGGCTGAAATTTAATCCATGAACTTGTGTTAAACTCTTAAAGATGGGAAATTTAAATCAATTAAATTACTTAAAACTCTAATTTGGACAGAACTGAGATCTTAACACATCTAATCTGTAATCTAATCTACAGGTGCAGTCTAAATCTAACATCTAAATAATCTGTAATTCTCTGTATAGTACATACAAATTATTCTTGTGATGCGTGTGTGTGTGTGTGTGTGTGTGTGTGTGTGTGTGTGTGTGTGTGTGTGTGTGTGTATGTTTTAGTTGCACCAGAATAACGAGCTGAGCACATCGCTGGAGCCGCAGGTGAGTTATAGAATTTGTGGAGTGTATAGTGTGTGTTAAATAAGATGTTTGTGCAGTAGTTGAGCGTCCTGATGACTGAATGTTTCCCAGCGCTCTGTACACTGCTCCACACACACACACACACACGCACACACACACACACACACACACACACACACACACACACGCACACACACACACACACACACACACACACGCACACACACACGCACACACACACACACACACACACAACACACACACACACACTTATCATTACAGATTTTTTTCCTTTCTCTTCTGCTCCGCTTCTGTGTTGGATTTTTTTTCTGTATCTGAACCATAACACAGAGGACAGAGAGTGTAAAGATGGAGAGGATGGAATGGAGTCACTGGGAGGTGATAGAGGTCATACTGGTGCTGGGCTTAGACTGTGGTTGAGTGTAGACTGAGGCAGGGTTTTGACTGGGTCTAGGTTTAAACTGGATTTAGGGTTAAAATGGAGTTGGGTTAAGACTGTGGTTGGATCTGGACTGAGGTGGGGTTTAGACTGGGGCTGCGGGTAAAATGGGCTGGGTTTGGACTGGGACTGGATTTAAAATTGGGCTGCGGGTAAATTGGGCTGGGTTTAGACAGAGGCTGAGTCTGGACTGGGGCTGGTGTTACATTGAGCTGCGGATGGATTTAGTCTGGGATGAGAGAAAGTGGTTTAGGGGTGCTCTTCCATTAATAAGACACTGCACAAAACCATATAGGTCACACTGTTATGAGTGCTGTGCTGTATTACCATCTCGTATATTACTCAGACCTGTTTAATTACAGAACTCCCTTTTGAATCTGTCTTTACGTCTTTCGTCAGGTAACCTCACATGTCATCCAGTACAGGGGGGACTCAGGAAATGACATCATCATCACGGCACCTGCAGGGTTCGGAAAACCCAATAAGAATGGCCAGAGCATCGTTACAGTCAGTTTACGGGATGAGAACACCAAGGTTTCTGTTGATGTTGTGAGTTTCATCTTCTCTCTGAGCAACGAGGAACTGCCTAAAGCTGAGCTTGGTGAAAGTGGTGAAGGAACACAGGCTAATGGAGCAGGAGCTGGTAGAAATGGAGAGAAAAACAACTCAGATAAGGACGGGGAGGTGAATGAGGAGGGACTTGACCCAACAGCAAGACCAGAGGTGCTAAACAGTGTTGAAGACTTGGACAAAAGTGAAGAGGAAACACCAAATAAAGGAGATGATATGAGTGAGGATCTGAAACACAGAGGTTCCCAGCCTGACACCAGAGATGATGCTGAGGAACTTGACCCAGACCATCCAAATATCTTTAAACCTAAAATCACCTCAGATATACCAAGCTTAGAAGAGAACTCAAATGAGTCTGATTTAGGATCAGAGCACCAAAGGACAGAGATACATGATCAACCTCTGAGACAACTCTCAGGTCTCAGATCAGCTCATACTTCGAGCATAATCCATGAGGAATCCACTTCAGTTGACGCAAATGGCAAAGTGGCAGACCCCAGAATATATATGTCCCCTGTAGTAGGTCAGACTGTCTCCACAACCTCAGAACCTATGTTGGGACCTCTTCATACAGACTCAGCACTTAGCTCCAGCTTAGAGGAGGAAACAGATGATGAATGTAAGAAGAGTGTCACTGACTCAACACTGAGCAGGACCCCAAAACTTAACTCAGGTCCAGGATCTATAGGAAACACAGAAGTGGTGAAGAACAATGGAGGTCCTTCACCACCTTCCTTCTCTGGTTCAGACTTTGATCCTGAGTATGTTAATGATGAATGGCAGTATGATCCCAGATATTATGACCCATACAATAGCCATCCTGGGTATGACCCCTATCGTGCAGGTTATGACCCCTATGGTGCAGGTTATGACCCTTATGGGGCAGGTTATGACCCCTATGGGGCAGGTTATGACCCCTATGGAGCAGGTTATGACCCATATCAAGCAGGGTATGACCCATATCAAGCAGGATATGATCCCTATGGTGCAGGGTACGACCCATATCAAGCAGGGTATGACCCTTATAGTAAGGGTTATGACCCATATCGGGAGACAGAGAGTGAAGATCCAAGACATGATGGAGAGCAGAAAACCACTCCAGCATACTCAGTTGAAGAAAACGGGAGCCGTCCTACAGAGATTTCAAATAACCAGGAGAACTCGCATAGTGAAGAACAACCTCAGGGTACCTCCATTTCACCATCAAGTACCCTGGGATCACTTCCTGAAGTGGATTCAACACAGACCATGCCATCAGAAGAACCATCAAACTCCAGTTCTATTGAAACCAGCAGAGAAACAGGACCACAGCCCTCAATGGGTCCTAATGATACTAATGCCCTTTCTGATCCTGCCAAATCCAACAGTGAAGAGGGTACCGACACCCCAGCTGGTGCTTGGGACAAAAGAAAAGCTGCAACAGGGAGCTCCAGCAGTGAGGAGAGTGCTGAGACCACAGACTCTGAACAAGAGAGCCAGAAACTGATGGACCAGCCAGGAAACCATGGAACTCCTGATCCAACAATTAAGACCTCTTCCCACATGTCAGTGGTTCAAGTCGGCCATGAGATTCAGGAGATACACAATGAAGAAGGTCCTCAGAGTCAGGCACCTGTATATCTCATACCTGCATTTAGTTCAGAAGAAAATGATCCACTGGTCAACACAGTTGAGCACATCATGGGTCTTAAATTCAATGGTGGATCCAGTGAAGAAGGTACTGTTGCTGGGATGAGCCCTGATTCAACCCCTTCAGTCAACACCTTCGCAAAAAACAACCAAAATGAAGAATATCTTTCTAATGAATCTGCAACAGATAGCCCAGGAATCAGTGCTCATGAATCAGTGGACCTCACCACACAGGGCCCAGCACTCGACTTAGAATCAGTGCCAACAAGAGACTCACTGGTTAGCAGCCAAGACGCCTCCAGTGAGACAAACACGCCAATTCCGAGCGCTAACCTGCACTCTACAACTCAGAACAATGAAGGATTAGATAACAGTGCTGAAGCTAATGCTAATGGTAACACTGCTTATGACAGCGAGGAGTCTCAGGAATCTCAGCTCTTAACTCCTTCCACAGTGTTTCCCATTGCTAACCGACCAGGCCACGTGCAGCACACTGACCACAGCAGCGATGAGGAAAACACACAAGACCGGAAGTCCAAGCAGGGGATAATCAGTCAATTCTCTGTAGAAACACCAGCTAAAATATTAACCACCAATCTCTGGACATCTTTTCTCCAAGCCCTAAACGTTCCCATTGCTAATCAGAGCAGACTCTCAGTCAAGAAGAATGTTCAAAGGCCACAAAGTACCAGGCGTTATCATCAGCGGAACAACAAAAGACAAAAATCTAATAGCAGTGAGGAAAGTAAATAAAATATGCTGGAATTCAGCACTTTATTTGTGTTTAAACACAGTCAGGATCGGCTCATGGCAGGTTGGGGCTCGGTCCTGCAACATAAGCAGTTTATTACAGTATAGAAGGTTAGCATGTTAGCGTCTCTTTTAGCATAAATCTCTGGACCAACCATGACACTGTTTTAGTGAGTTTCCTGATTGGAGAGTAAATTATTATTATTATTATTATTATTATTATTATTATTATTATTATCACACATGATTGATGTAGTCGATGAAGGTCTGTTTTTTCCTCTCGGAAATTAATTGCTGTATTATTGGATTGGAATAAGTACGTTTTATTGACTTCATAACAGCAGAAAGTGATTTTTCTTCTTCTTTTGATTGATCTTGTATTCCAAAAGCATGATTTCTATTTCAGATGATAATAAATAAAATCCATCTCATGATGCAATGTTTTGTGCAGCTGTAACAATTTCCTGCATGTTTATTTGCGATTTATTCAAAATAGGATCATTTTTAATTATTTTCTTTTTTAAATCTGTTAATGATTTCCTAGTTTCACAGCATTTCCTCCCAGAGAGCCAGGACACTTTCTGCATTTATGGTTTCCTTCTTATATTTTCCTGTTCTACAACTCAGCTCACAGCCAGCAGAGGGCACTAAACATCTGACTTGTGTGGAGATGCCGTGTGACCTGACAAGCTGCAATGTTTCTGTTTTATTAACCTAAAGAGAGATTCACAGACCATTAAATGTAATTACAAATTAATTATAAATGATTAGTTAATCTTTAATAAATAAAGATTGTAATTTTTAGTAAGTTGCTGTGATGCAAGAGGAATAAAACACAGAGACGCGCTGAGAAGCCCCTGTCTGCAGCCCGCAGATCGAGGCGGGGCTGAATCTGGGGCGGGGCTGCACGTGTCGCCCCACCCACATAGTTTCTTATTGGTTGTAAGTAAATTAATGACGTCGACGCAACGTTCCTCCCACAACTCATCTCATTGGTTAGTGAAATGGATTGAAGTCGCTGCCACGATAAACAGGAAATGCAGTTGGAAACAATACTTGTGGATGATACATTTTATACAAACGCTGAACTCTTTGCTTATTGATTCAGCTTTTAGATGTGTACAAATCTCAATTAAGTGTTTTTTAATGAACGCTTATGACTGGTTTGTGGTCCAAGTTTACATACATTTACAAGCATACTTATCATTCCTGTTTAGTTATCGCATTTCTGGCAACCCGTGACTACAAATCAAAATCTCAACCAATCGAGTTTATTTACAGCTTTTTAAAAAATATTGTTAATAAATAAATGCACTGTAAACCCTAATGCTCAAAGTAATTAAACACATTGAGTACTGGTAACTTAAATAATTGCAATTAGGTCAAATTAATTGACCTTTTTGAGTATTCAGAACTTTTTGGTATTTATGAGTTTGTAGAAATGACACTTTTCAAGTTAGCTGAACAAATTTTATATTTTAAGTAATCGTAAGTACTATAGATACCGTATAAGTATATCGTGAGCACAAACCCTATAGAGCTCATGGGGCGCATTGGTAAGTGTCTCGCCTGCCATGCAGACGACCCGGGTTCGGTTCCCCGGCTGGATTGTCTATTTATTTAATTTGCAACAAGATCAACAAACTCAAAAATTTATAGTTCTGTTTACTTAAAATTGGAAACATCATTACTTAAAAAATTGATGTAACTAATTACCTCAAATATTTTGAGTTTTGCCAACTTAATCAGGTTTACAGTGTGTGGAATAATCCATAATACATAAATGTCATTAAATTAATGAATAGAAACGGGTTGTTAAAGATCAGAATTGTCTATAAATACAAACATTTATGACACAAATGAATTATGATGACAAATGAATGAACTTCACTTTTATTTATTTAAGATGATACTGTTTCTGATAGAGGAGAAAGCAGGTATTTATACATCTCTTTGTGGTCAAGCATTAATTCTCCCTCCCAATCTAATAATGGCACACGGAACAGCAGTCTGGGTCCTCTGTGCCATCATAGAATCCAACCACGTTTCCCATTTCCAAAATAACCGAAGCAGGTCTTGAATGACGATTTACACATTTTGCATTCTTTAATTTCAAAAGGCACCTGGAATTGTATAATGTAGTTCACAACACCTGTAGCCAAAAACACACACACACACAGAACTCATCCAGGATTGTTAGCCATGATACAACTTTACAAATACAATAAGCAAAATTACATTTAAAAAAATACAATAAAGGGACAGATGCTTACTGTCAAGCTATGCACAGTGTGTCTTCTGTCTGAACAGGGTCCTGTTTACAACTGCACTAAAGCAACTGCAAGTAAGCGAAAGATTCATGTAGGCAGCATCTCCATCCTGTAGCACTACTTCCAAGAGTATAACTTCCAAGGTCTCCATGGGTAACTGTAAAGTATGTGTAAAAGGTTTAACCCTTCATTTGCTTGAATGAAACAGGACAGTATATCAGCACTTACATCCAAAAGTTGCAACTCAGGAGTCATGATTGCCTTTTGTGCATAAAAAGGAGAGCAGAGGAGACACGTAATTCTACATATGTTAAGAGATTACGACAAAAAAAATGAAGTGTATATTAAGTGTAATTAAATTACATTATTTTCAGTTTGCCTCTTGAGTCTTTTTGTTGCACGTCTTTCTTCTTCAGACCTGTAATGAAAAGTAGTAAAGAAAAGGTATGTTTATATTATGTAAATAAAAGTTTTCAAAATAATAAGTGCTACGCCTTTAAAATAAAAAATTGACTGATTCTTATTAAACGTCCAAAAGTTACACTTTGTGCTTTTGTTCATGACCCTAAATAGATTAAAAACTGAAGCGATTATGCATATCGCCATATGTACATTTGCAATACTTCAATCATTTTTATTATATTGCACAGGCCTAGTATGTATAGTATAATGTAAAAGCGACAGCTCAGCAAAAACTTTAGTGCTAGTTCATAAAATGTTGAGAAATAAAGAAAAGACAATAAACCTCAAGTTGAAATTCTCCAAAAGAAGCAAACACCACCATCTCCTAATACCAGGCATGTCTGTCTGAGGAGAAAAAAAAGAGAGAAAAAAATATATATACACACTTTCTAATTACTTTCTAATTATATGGCAAATATACATTAGAGGTTTTACTTACCTCTGTAAAATCAAAGTCCCCTGCTCAGGGAATACTGGAATTGTAAACATTACAAATACATTTGTTCTATACTGTATCAAAATCTAGTAAGAAAACATCAGCTTTATAAACTTACCATCTGGACAAAGATGCCATTTTTGTTGCTCACATGTTGTCGTGGAAGCCCTGTTGATGTAGCCATGAACACAGTCAATCTACCTTAAAAAACAAATTATTTGAAATGCTTTTACATTTATTTAAAATCACGCACAGAGCTTTACTGGCCGGTTTTGGCACCATAGTAAACAAACTAAAGTGACAAAAGCAAAAATGTTAAACTCACCATCATGGTGCACTGCCAACTGGAAATGGTTTTTGATGTGAGAGTAGCCCAACTGTGGCATACTGGTGTATGAGCAGAAAGGGCTTTTGCTGCAGCAGTCTTTTAAATACTGCTCACACTGCCCCTTGCTTAACACTGTTTTGTGCATGTTTGCACGGAAAATGGCTCTTAAAAAAGACGTTGGGTTATGTGAAGAAAACAAAGAGAGAAATTGAGGGGTAACGTAAGGGTTAGAGAATAACAGCAAAACAAAACAAGATAAACAAAACAGAAAATGTGGTGCACAGGGAATATTAATGGGGACGTCAACATCAAGGATCTGCAAATAGAAGGAATAGATCGTTGGTTCTAGTATCAAATGATTTAAATTGTGCATATATAGAAGTTGCATTATAGAAAACAAGCCCTCGTTTCATGCACCTTGTGCTGAATGATTTTATTCACAGAAACAAATCCTAACATTTTGCTCTTTTAAAATACAAGTTAAAATAACTACATTAAAAATGAAACGATTTAAGTTATTTAAACAAACTCAGTAATGTTAGTCCCTTTACAGTTACTGTTGTAATAAAGATACACACTTATTACATCGAGGCTCGTTTACAGTGAAACATCATCCGCGACAGACGGCAAATTGTATACGTACATATGCATCAATTACTAACATTTATAGATGGAAACTATATCCATGACATATAACGCATGCACTGGGGAAGACACCTAATCTCAAACGCATTAAAAAGCAAAAACTTACTTAACATTAAACACTTTAAATAACAATTTACACATAAAATGTAGCGGGTGCACACACTCACCATGCAGCAAAAACACCAGAAATGGAAGGTTCAACGTCATTACTTTGCCACCAATGAGGTGAGTTGTGGGAGGAACGTTGCGTCGACGTCATTAATTTACTTACAACCAATAAGAAACTATGTAGGCGGTGCGACACATGCAGCCCCGCCCCAGATTCAGCCCCGCCTCGATCTGCAGGCTGCAGACAGGGGTACTTGGTCGTCCTTAAGAAACCCATCAAATACTTCCTTGTATTTTTTTTTTCTTCTTCTTGTTTACTGGCTCAAATTGTAGTCCATTACGATAATAATAAAGACCTCTAAAACTTCATTTTATTTGGTCACATGACTAAACAAATCACATGACTTGACAAAATAACTTTCTTAAAATGTCAGATAGCACAAGGTGCTAAGTTGTATTCTGATGCATATGTTCCATAAGCTGTATTTCAGGTTATGCGGTTAAACTGTACAGTTTATTTGGTGGACCATTGTTGACCATTTTTACTTCTTTTGGTTCCAGATATGAGCACTTTCCTTGTGCTGTCCTGTTTCTTACACATTTTAAATTTACTGCCGCGAGGACATCAAGAAATCCACCAAGGATGAATTCACACAAGATTAAATGTGAGCATGTGGAACCCACAGAGATCTCCAGTACTCATCCAATATCCTCAGGTACTTCCCACGCCAACAACTCTCACAGACAAATGCAACAACAATTAACACTGCTTACAACCTGGAAAGCTTTTTTTTTTTCTTTTGAATTTTGCTGTGAAAATTACTCTCCACCACTACAAGGTTAATTTGTAGGTTCATGTAGTTAAAAAATAAAAAGCAAACCAGGGAAAGTACAGGTTGTCAAAAATATATGAATACTGTTTGGTGCACACAGTAATTATATTTAAGTAATATCACACTATAGGTTACGCTGTTTCTGTTCATTATGGAACGTCTCTCGTCCAATCAGATTGCTTGGTTAGGACTATTGTATAATTAGTTGTTAATTTATTCTTGACGTTTTCAGAATGGTTTCTCCAAGACTCGGGTAAAAACTCCAATGCAATCAATATCATGGAAAATTGTGTCATTTATATTATAATTTTGTCCTTATAGCAAAGCGTTTTGTCTAGCTCTGAATTCTGTTTATTCATGTATCCAAGTTATCAAATTTTTATGTTTTTAAAAGATTAAATGCAGTGATTTAACTAATCAACCAATTAACAGCCTTTTATTAATTGATGTGTGTGATAGAGCAGGGAAAACACTAAACTGCGCAGGGCAGTGCTCCTCCAGGAATAAGGATGAGAACCACGGATTTTTATTTTTCATTGTTAATGATTGATGCCCAGTTTCCTATAGACTTCCTTCATATATATAATTTTTTTTCTACAGGAGTTGCATTTATGATGACATCAGATGAGATTAAATTTGAAGTTCTAGACCCCACAGAGAGCTCCATTAGTCACCCCATTTCATGTGAAATCAACCCTTTTGAAGGACAAGTGCAAGTCCAAATGAATCAGTGTCCACATTGTGGGGAAATTTTTACTGACTTAAATAATCTTAAAAAACACCAGCAGATCCATACAAGACAAAAGCCGTATCAGTGCACAGAGTGTGGGAAGAGTTTTAACCAAAGGGGTAGTCTTCAAGACCACCAGCGCATTCACACCGGAGAGAAGCCGTATCAATGTCCAGAGTGTGGCAAAAGCTTTATTAAAAACAGTAGTCTTAAACAACACCATCGGATTCACACAGGACAGAAGCCATATCAGTGCTTACAGTGCGGGAAGAGTTTTACTCAAAGGAGCAATCTCCAGCAGCACCAGTGGACTCACAAAGAAGAAAAGCTCCATCACTGCTCAGAGTGTGGAAAAAATTTCAGTCAAAAGATTACACTCAAAAAACACCAGCTCGTTCACACGAAGCCGTATCGCTGCTCTTTATGTGGCTGCAGCTTCGCTTACTTGTGTCACCTCCAGCAACACCAGCGCATTCACACGGGAGAGAAGCCATTTCAGTGCTCCCAGTGCGGCAAGCGTTTTACTGAACACAGTAGCCTCGTTAAACACCACCGCGTCCATACGGGAGAGAAGCCGTATCAGTGCTCGCAGTGCGGGAAGGGTTTTACAGACAGCGGGAATCTCGTGAAACACCAGCGCATTCATACAGGAGAGAAGCCGTATCAGTGCTCGCGCTGTGGGAAGAGTTTTAACCAGAGGGGGACGCTGCAACAACACCAGCGCATTCACACAGGAGAGAAGCCGTATCAGTGCACGCTGTGTGGGAAGAGTTTCACCGTAAGCAGTAACCTCGTAAAACACCATCGCATTCACACAGGAGAGAAGCCGCATCAGTGCACGCTGTGTGGGAAGAGTTTTACAGTGAGCAGTAATCTTGTGAAACACCAGCGCGTTCACACGAGAGCCTCTGAATCGGTGCTTTGACTCTTCAAACATTGACAGCACTTTTAAAAAGATTGGAGAGGAAATATATTTGTCAAGAGTTTTAGGACATGACCTGTCCAGCAACACAAATTTAACAAAAATAAGGACATGCTGCAGTTCCTTTCAGAAACTGCTTACTCTGGACCACTTCACAGTGAATGCTCTTCATTTTGCAGCTGGAAAGGAGTTTTGTATTTTCCTTAGTATTTACAGGAACATGAAATCAGAAAAGTCTCTCTATGCCTTTTTTTTTTTTAAATTATAATTGCATGTGTATTCCTAATGTCATTAAGATTATGCCTCTTATATCTTTAAATGTGAAATGTACAGTCGTGGCCAAAAGTTTTGAGAATTACATAAATATTGGAAATTGGAAAAGTTGCTGCTTAAGTTTTAATAATAGCAATTTGCATCTACTCCGGAATGTTCTGAAGAGTGATCAGATGAATTGCATCGTCCTTCTTTGTATTAAAAATTTACTTCATCCCGAAAAAAACTTTCCACTGCATTTCATTGCTGTCATTAAAGGACATGCTGAGATAATTTCAGTAATCGTCTTGTTAACTCAGGTGAGAATGTTGACGAGCACAAGGCTGGAGATCATTATGTCAGGCTGATTAGGTTAGTATGGCAGACTTGACATGTTAAAAGGAGGGTGATGCTTGAAATCATTGTTCTTTCATTTTTAACCATGGTGACCTGCAAAGAAACGCGTGCAGCCGTCATTGCGTTGCATAAAAATGGCTTCACAGGCAAGGATATTGTGGCTACTAAGATTGCACCTAAATCAACAATTTATAGGATCATAAAGAACTTCAGGGACAGAGGTTCAATTCTTGTTAAGAAGGCTTCAGGGCATCCAAGAAAGTCCAGCAAGCGCCAGGATCGTCTCCTAAAGAGGATTCAGCTGCGGGATCGGAGGGCCACCAGTGCAGAGCTGCTCAGGAATGGCAGCAGGCAGGTGTGAGAGCATCTGCACACACAGTGAGGCCAAGACTTTTGGAAGATGGCCTGGTGTCAAGAAGGGCAGCAAAGAAGCCACTTCTCTCCAAAAAAAACATCAGGGACAGATTGATCTTCTGTAAAAAGTCTGGCGAATGGACTGGTGAAGACTGGGGCAAAGTCATATTCTTGGATGAAGCCCCTTTCCGATTGTTTGGGGCATCTGGAAAAAGGCTTGTCCGGAGAAGAAAAGGTGATGCTACCATCAGTCCTGTGTCATGCCAACAGTAAAGCATCCTGAGACCATTCATGTGTGGGGTTGCTTCTCATCCAAGGGAATGGACTCACTCACAATTTGCCCAAAAACACAGCCATGAATGAAGAATGGTACCAAAACCCCCTCCAACAGCAACGTCTTCCAACAATCCAACAACAGTTTGGTGAAGAACAATGCATTTTCCAGCACGATGGAGCACCGAGCCATAAGGCAAAAGTGATAACTAAGTGGCTCGGTGACCAAAACATTAAAATTTTGGGTCCATGGCCCAAACTCCATGGAAACTCCCTAGATCTTAATCCCATTGAGAACTTGTGGTCAAACCTCAAGAGGCAGGTGGACAAAAAAAAAAAACACTAATTCTGAGAAACTCCAAGAAGTGATTATGAAAGAATGGGCTGTTATCAGTCAGAATTTGGCCCAGAAGTTGATTGAGAGCAGCCCAGTCGAATTGCAGAGGTCCTGAAAAAGAAGCCCAACACTGCAAATACTGACTCTTTGCATAAATGTCATGTAATTGTCGATAAAAGCCTTTGAAACGTATGAAGTGCTTGTAATTATATTTCAGTACATCACGGAATCAACTGAAACAAAGATCTAAAAGAAGTTTAGCAGCAAACTTTGTGAAAACTAATATTTGTGTCATTCTCAAAACTTTTGACCACATAGATCAAAAAGCTGATAAGTTAATTGACCAGATTTGTGGCATAATTGTAAGAAATATGTTTCTCCACCATGCCAGTAAAATCAAATGAATTGAATTATATCATGAAAACATATAATATGTACAATGTTAAAAGAAAATAAAAGGGATATCTGAGATTCATCCATGTGTCTAAGTATGTCTTCTATTGCAGTTCTAGTCTATGCCATTCTTGTATCACCGGTGGGATGGGTGTCGTTTCTTGTCCCATATCTGCTTATACTTTTCCAGTGACGGATCACAACTTTTCTATGACATGTTCCAACCTCCTGTTTTGGGTTTGGATGGATCAAATTTTCCGAATATATTTGTGTGTACATGTGATGATTTCGTTTGTGCCTGGATTTGATTGTTGCATTTGTATATACACTAATCAGCCATAACATTATGATTACCTGCCTAATATTGAGTAGGTCCCCCTTTTGCCACAATAACAATGATGCAGTCTGTGTTCTGACACCTTTCTGTTGAAACCAGCATTAACCATTTCTTTTTCTTTTGAACTACACTAAGTTCTTCGATTGGATCAGACTACACTGGTCAGTCCCTTGTACATCTGCCGCCCCTTGTACAGCCTTGGCCGCCCATGACCTTGTTGCCAGTTCACCGGTTTTCATCCTTGGATCACTTTTGGTATGTCCTGACCACTGCAGACCAGGAACATCCCACAAGAGCTGCAGTTTTGGAGTTTTCTTGAACCAATCCTCTAGCATTTACTTTCTGACCCAGTCAAAGTCACACAAACACTTACGCTTGACCTTTTTTCTGATTCCAACACATCAACTTTAGGAAAAATGGTTCACCATGTGAATTAAATGGTATAGTGCAAAAAAATTATTATTAAGAACTTTTGAACATTAATGTTTAACTTATTTCCTTCATATACATTTACATTTAGGCATTTGGCAGATGCTCTTATCCAGAGCGACTTTCAAAAAGTGCACAGAAGTGAAGTTTCCGTCATTGGATAGATACTTACACTGGGTTACTAGGTTACTAACTAAGTGCCACCAGTCAAACGCAGTTGGGAAGGGGATTTTTCTTTTTAATTGATTTTTATTTTATTTTATTTTTTTAGCCCAAGTACTGAAGAAACAGATACACCTTGAGTCGTTGTTTAAAAAAAATGATTATAACAAGGGACTGAACCAAGCACCTGTGTAGCCTGAAGAAAGAAATTGGAGGATTCTTCTGATGTTTTAAAGAAGAAATCGACAGGAGCGAGTAAGGGTAGCGATGTGTGGGGAAAATGACAGATGATTGTCCAGAGTTACCCCAAGATTGCGTGTGATCTGTCTGTTGTCCAAGGATATCACAAGGTCTTGACCAGGGAGGAGCCGCAAGGGATGAATAGCAGTTCAGTTTTACTCAGATTGAGCTTCAGCTGATGATCTGCGATCCAGGATGCGATGCCTGCCAGGCACGCTGAGATCCGGTTGGAATTTCCTCTTGGATTTGCAGTCACTATATAGTGAGAGGAGGAACTAAATTTTTATTATTATTAAGTTTGATTTCTCTTAAGCTTTAGTGCTTATGCTGTCTCAGGGAACTGTTCCTTACTATCTTCACCAACAGCAGTTTTTTTGGCCTAAAGAAATAAGAAAGAAATTTATATACAAAGTGATCTTTAGGTCTTTCCATCCCTTTATTTCTTCATTTTTTGTGGCTGCAACAGACTGTGGAATTGTCCATAAATACTCCACCACCAGATGTTCAACCATGAAACCCTCCTGAAATGGATTATTCTCACAAAACAGCTTGTCATACATCTTGGGTATTTAAAATACATCCAAAACACACAATAATCTCCTCTGAACAGTTGATATTGAGATGTATCTGCTACTTCTGCTCTGTAAAGCTTCATAACGGCTCTAATCTGAGTTGCTGGTTGTTAATTGGTGATTTCTGAGGCTGGTGACTCTAAATGAACTTCTCCTCTGCAGCAGAGCTAAGGTTTGGTCTTGCTTTCCTGGGAAGATCTTCATGAGAGACAGTTTCATCATTGATGAGCTGAACCCATCAGCTTGATGGGTTTTACAAACGCACTTGACAATAAGAACTGTTCCAGAACAGCTGACCTTCGTGTCTTAAAATAACAACTGACTGCTGTTGTGTTTAGTTACCCAATGCCATATGTGTTATTTCATAGTTTTGAAAAAAAAAAAAAACTCTAGTATTGTTCTAGAACGTAAATAAACAACTAAACACAGGTACATTCTAATTGAATGTGTTTTTGTTTAGTGATTTGTTTTCTAGAACAATACTGGATTGCTTGCATTGTTTCTTCAAGCACAGACTGGGGCATAATTTTATATTCAGAGGTGTGTTTATGCTGGCTTGTGAGCTTTACATGTATAGCCTATGTGATCAATATCTTCCATTGAGTAAGTTGGCATTGTAATTGCCACTCCTGTTCAGGTTAATGAGACGAAAAAAAGCAGCTCATTTCTCAGCTGTGTCTTCACAGACAAACACCCAGTGTGTGTGAGTACATTAAGTTTATGAACACTTCTCTCTTTGCAGTAAAATGTTCCTCCTGGAGTTACTGTCAAAGAGATTGAGTAAAGATGTATAAATGTTAAACCTGGAATAAGAACAGTGGGTCTGTGAAGCATTTGAAGCTTTCAGATTTTCCAGTTGTTTGATGAATGAATAGTGTGTAATTAATTTGCACACAGCAAAAACATGTTTTAATAAAACTCCACATTTGTTAAAAACTAAAACTGCTTGATAAGAATTATTTAGACCCTACAGTAGATCACTCAGAACCTTGCTCAGGAACTCTGCTTGCTTTGATTATCTTGAGACGCTTCAACATAATTTATAAATTCCCGTTAATGCACAGTGCTCCAGTAGATGGCGCTGTGAGCATACAGATGACTTTCTGTCATACTGTCACTGACCTAGAAGAAGATGTGCAGCAGTCTTGCTGATTGCTGAGTCAGGCTCCTCATCTTTACATGCTTTAAATGAATCTCTGCAGGATCCTCAGGAGATCCAGCGGGATGGAGTCACGGAGTCAGATCTCCAGTACTCCATCATCTGGTGCTTCCACACCTGACAAGTCTCACCACTGCGCACAGTCTGGTAGGTTTTCATCAGTTATTTAAAAAAATATATATATGTGTGCAATGAGTTTAATAACCGACCTGGTCACAATGCAGCTTTACAAAAATCTGGATGTAGATTTAGAGGAAGCCGCTGGTGAAGGTGGAACAGTTCCTCAAGACAGCATAAGCACTAAAGTTTAGGAGAAACCAGATAATAATAATAATAATAATAATAATAATAATAATAATAATAATAATAATAATTAAAGATTAAAGCAGTAGTTCATACATGTACAAGTCAGTTGTATGTGGATGAGATTAGAATATACAAGGAACAATTAACTTGTTTAAGGTTATTTTAAATTTATATTTATCACAACAGCATCACCTTGAGTGTTTTTATTATTATTATTATTATTATTATTATTATTATTATTGTCTTTGAAGATTCTCAGTCAGCCAGGTGAGGTATTCTTCTAAGGTAAGTTGGAAAGTTACTTGTACTTAAATACATGGAACATTTCAACTTAACTTTGACTGAAGAAGCTTTGTGGACACGTAGTGAAACGTATCTACTGAACAAGAAAGAAGATCAGTTGACACAACAAAACTGACCCTCATTCCAGATATTATTTATTTACTTACTTATCTGGATTAGCCATCTTTTCTTTATTAATGCTTTAAAAAGTTGTACTCTGTTTTCCTTCATATTTCCTTTCATATTTCCCTCCACAGGAGTTCCTGCTTCGATACAATCAGAATTAGAAATTCTGGATCCCTTAGAGTGCTCCAGCAACGATGTATCTGGTCCTTTGCACACCTGTGACAGGCACGTGCAAAAACAAGTACATCAGTGTCCACTTTGTGGGAAGAGTTTCAGTAAATTACCACACCTTAAAAAACACCAGCACGCTCACTCCAAAGAGAGGCCTCATCGTTGCTCAGAGTGCGGGAAGAGTTTTACCCAAAAGTTTATTCTTAAAAATCACAGGCTTGTTCACACAGGTGAGAAGTCGCATCAGTGCTCAGAGTGTGGCGTGGGTTTTGCACAGAGGTATGCTCTGCAGAGACATCAGCGCGTTCACACGGGGGAGAAGCCGTATCAATGCTCAGAGTGCGGCAGGAGTTTTAGCCAAAGGTGTCACTTCCGAAAGCACCAGTACAGGCACACAGGTAAAAAACCGTATCAGTGTTCAGAATGTGGAAAGACTTTTAACCGTAATGACACACTCCAAGTGCACCAGCGCATTCACACTGGAGAGAAACCGTATTACTGCCCGGACTGTGGGAGGAGCTTTACTTGGAGTAGTGAACTTAGAAGACACCAGCGAATTCACACAGGAGAGAGGCCGCATCGGTGCTCAGAGTGTGGGAAGAGTTTTCCTCAGAGAGGTCACCTCATTAAACACCAGCGCGTTCACACCGGAGAGAAGCCGTTTCAGTGCTCACAGTGTGGGAAGAGTTTTTCCCAGATGGATAGTCTCCAGCAACACCAGTGGGTTCACACAGAAGAGAAGCCCTTTCTGTGCTCACACTGCGGGAAGGGTTTTATAGACCGTCGTGATTTCAGAAAACACCAGCGGATTCACACAGGCGAGAAGCCGTATCACTGCTCACAGTGTTGGAAGAGTTTTACTGGGAGTAGTGGTCTCATAAGACACCAGAGAGTTCACACAGGAGAGAAGCCATATCAGTGCTCAAAGTGTGGCAAGAGTTTTAGTCAGCAAAGTCATTTCCGAAAACATCAGCGAATTCACACAGGAGAGAGACCGTATCAGTGCACAGAGTGCGGGAAGACTTTTACTCGGAAGGACACGCTCAAGATACACCAACGCGTTCACACGAGAGAGAAATCCTGTTATTGTACGGAGTGTGGGAAGAGTTTTACTGATGGCGATGAACTCAAAAGACACCGGTGCGTTCACACTGTAGAGAGGTCGTAGTACTGTTTACGGTAGAATCTCAAAGTGCAGCGGTGCTTTCTTCCCTGTGGACTTTTACACGTCGCAGGAAGGCACACCGTGCTAATGCACGTCCAAGTTGCACATGTTGAAGAGTTAAAATTCAATAACGAAATAATCAATTCTATGATTTGTTATTTACAGAGGTGAAAGGTAATTAGGTATATTTACATATTTACTGTACTTATGTCCAGTTTTCATGTATCAGTAATTTCCTGGAGTAGTTTTATTATTGGATACTTTTTCTTTTTACTTGTACTCCACTACATCCTACAACAAATCTCTACTATTTACTTCACTACAATTTTGCATGGCATCACGTTACATAACCAAAGCGATATGTACCATTTGAAGTGGTAATATCGCCACCCGCTGACTATTATATGTAATAATTATGTGCGATTTGCATTTGCTCGGAGAAACATACTGTATAACTGTGTACCAGGTTTTTGAAATCAGAATTCGGTTTAAATTCAGAATTCAAATTTTATGTCATGTACACAACCATACACAATATGATATTTAGTGAAATGCTTGTACGACTGTTCATGACCCAAAAAAGGAAAGATATGATAAAATAAGAATATAGAAAGATTTTTCTGCAGTAAGAGAAGAGAAATATTTTACTAAGAAAAGAATGTAAAAATTTCAAATCTGCAACTTTACAGATTTACAGTTACAATAAAATAAAAATTTTAATAGAAATATATAAAATGTATAAATTATTGTGGATTATGAAATATAAATATATAATATTTAAGATAGAATAAAAGGGTAAAGATATGGTGTGAAGGAAGCAGCAGTACAAATGAAACATGAAGTTTGAAATGAGATGATGTGTGTGAGACAGCAGCAGTGTTATTGTCCATGTTTTAGTGTGCAAAATCAGTCCTCATTTTATGTGTAAACAAGAACCAGCAACCTATGAGTCATGCGTGATGTGGTGAGTAATGTAATGTGCTCCATCGCACAGGTGGGAAGGGAATAAAGCGACTCTGATTAGTTTAGTCTGAACACATGTCAAGTTCTGGTTGAGAGCTTGAATAGCTTGCGAGAAGACGCTTCTTCTCAGGCTCTCTGTGTTGGCCTTCAGGGGGTGGAAGAGCTTTTCCAGACAGCGAAGAAATGGCACTTTCACAGTCTCGAAGCAGAGAGAGTTCTTTTCTATGTTGGGTATTTTTTATATTTTAGTAAATTTTAAAGTGAGTATTTTGTACTTGATATGTAAGTGGATGACTTCTACTGTACTCTAGTGATATTTTACCTGGGGAATCTACTAGAGGATTTGTGTACTTCACCCACCACTGATTGTTTACCCCATGGCATGGCTATAATTACAGAACCAGATGTTCTGTTCATATTTTCAGAACTCTTTCCTTATGATATGCAGAAACAAGCCCTGCTATATTTTGACTAAAATGAAACACATTCAGACTGAGGATTTTGCCCATCATAATATGTACATTATAAAAAACCTATTTTTTCCCCCACATCTGATTCTTGTTGATTATGATGAAACATCTTGCTGTATGAACTTTTCTTGATCTAAACCTGCCACAGCCTAACTGAGAGTGAGTCTGGGATTTTAGGGAGACACTCCACTGTAAACCAAATAAATGTGCTGGATATTTAACACAGAAATATACACTTGTACAATCATTGTTATCTTCTACTCATAATTGTTCGAAGCCAAAATTATAATAAAAAATGCAGTTTGATTAATCACATGGCCACAGTTCACATTGTGCCTAATTGTTTTGTTTGTTATTTTGGTCTAGTCAGATCCTGAATCCTTAACCAAATTAAAAATGAAAAACTCAATCCAGGTTTTGCAGCCCATTTATTCTGTATATTTTTGTTGCCTGACCTAGACTTGGTAATAAATAAGGAATAACCTGCAACAAACCATGTTGTCCTCCAGAAAAAAATTCACCAACAAATGTTCAGTCCTGCATTTGTACGATTTACCAGCTTGTTGTTCTGCTTGTGATGCAGGTATTTACCAATATTTACCTCTGTCAGACAGGTTCTATTTAACTGATTTCTGGATTCAACATGTGTCATAGTAATTAGACCTTTGTGTTTAACTCAGCTTTCCAAAAAAATTTATATATGTATATAGAAATTAGCCTCTGTGGGATAAAATTGTATTCTCGGGGCTTCATCATTGGGCTTTATCAGCTTGCTTCTCCACCTCCATCTCCTCCTTGGCATTGACAACCATTATCATCCTTCCATTTTAATAAAGAAAGCTCGGGCTGTTTTTTGTAGTTCGTTACGGAAGTGTGCTTGTAATCCAAATCACTCGTATATCATATATACTCGTATATCCCCTTAAGAAATAATGGAAACTCCAATTATTTGTTGCACAACCGAAAAATATTAATATAAAAAATTTTAACATAAAATAAAAAGAACTGTGGTCTGGACTGGATGACTCTCTCTCTCTCTCTCTCTCTCTCTCTCTCTCTCTCTCTCACACACACACACACACACACTAATGGAATCAATGCTCTCTGATAGCAGAAAACTGGAAACTAGAATCTTTAACAGTGAACCTCTCTAATGACACTCGCTTTTGCCTCCTTTTGAGGATTTCACAGAAATGTGATGTTTCATTGTCATTAAACAGATTCATCTTCTGCACTGCTACAGACTTTTTAACTTTCTTTTTCTTCACGGAGACCATTGTTTCAGTACAGTTACTAAAGAACAGTCACTACAGATGGACACAAAATAAAGTAATAAAAAAATGCTTTCAGTGCGCGCACACGGGGTCACAATTTCATAGTAAACAGTACACGCGTGCAGGGATGTTGAGTCTGAGCATGGGAGACTATGACCTATAATCCCACAGTGCAAGAGAGAGGAACCATTGGCTCAGTTGTGATTACATGAGGCTCGGCATATATGTACTACTCATATTTCACCGACAGATCACGTCTAATCGACTTGAGATCACGTTTATCAAGTTAAAATTAATTTGAAAATTTTGCTCATCTTGCAAAATGCTCGCAAACCAAGTTATTCCCAATCCAAGGTTCCACTGTACTTTTATTTGCACAGTGTTATTCGTGTTTATATTTGAGTGGTGTTCTGTGATTTCAACTATAGTGTCAGAAGAGGTTAACAATTAAGTTTTGATCTCACAGAGAACTCCAACAGTCACTGACGTTCATCTGGTCCAACACAAAGCAGTGGTCTGCTAAAACGCCAGCGTATTCACAGGGAAGATCACCCGTGTGTCTGCTCAGACTGTTGGAAGAGTTTTTCTGAGAATGGTATTCTCATAGGAGAGATGCCGTACAGTATCAGTGCATGGATCATGAAAAGACTTTTACCCAAAGCGGTAAACTCTCTTCAGGAAAAGTGAGAGTCAGCTGAGTTTATTCTAAATGCGTTTTCATTTTGGCCCATTTTTTTATACTCAAAATTGGGGCAAATGGATGACCTATGACAAAAATTTGGGTTTGTTTCCTTTGTCTGCCTACAGCATGTTAGTGAAGAGGGGATTATGTCATACAGCCACTGTGAACTTTAGAATTCATGAATATAATATGATCCATTTTGTGGTGTTTGACTCTTAATAATTACTTCGAGTGGCGCAGTGGTAAAAGTTCTCGCCCTATCATCCGGAGATCGCTAGTTCAAATCCCGGGTGGTGCTGTAACCTCTCGCAGTCGGAGGTCTAGAGAGAGCTGATTGGCTGGGCTCTCTCAGAGGGGAGGGATGAGAGGTACTTAGTGCTCCCACATTAATCACGGCTCTACAGCCAGTCAGGGGCATCTGTGAGCTCACGCAACGGAGGGAGCGGATAGCGCTGTCCTCCGAGTGTGTTACGCCGCCCCCAACGGTGCGTGACCGAGCAATTCGAAAAGATGCGGTCGGCTGGCGTCACGTGGTTCAGAGGAAACACGTGATAGTCTTCGGCTGAGTGGTAGTAGTAGCCTTAATGTGAGAGCCCCTAGTGACGGGGAGGAATTGGACACGACTAAATTAGGGAGAAAATCGGGGAAAAATCCCTCCCCAAAATAATAATAATTACTTTTGGTATGAAATGTCAGGAAGATAATTTAGGAAGATTTAAGTACAGGGCCCTCGACCATGCCTCCAACCTCCCCAGATCCCAATCTGATCGAGCCCCTTGGAATGCACCAGACAAACATGTCTGATCCATGGAGGCTCCGGTCCCCAACCTACATCAACTAAAGAACTGCAGCTAATGTTCTGATGACAGACACCACAGCACATGTTCCAGAGGTCTTGTGAAGCTCTGAGAGGCCAGAGGGGAAAGTAAAACATACTGTAGGTGTTTTTTCCCCCTATTAATGGTTTTAAAGTTATGTTTGATTGGTGTAGATTTATAAATAAAAAGTAAAATACAGTTGGTTTGGGAAGTAATTAGAGTCATTTAAAATACATTTAATGTCCTCGTTTTTGCATGTATTTTGCACTCCGTAATTAATTTTTAATCCGTAATGATAAAGTGATAAACTGTTTAAATAGCCTAAAAAAGAACAAATTTATTTACATCAAAAACTAAAAATTATTATTTAGATAAATATCCAGGCTCTCAAGTGCGTTCTGTTTGTTGTGATTATATTGAAATGACTCTTGAACGTCACTGGATTCAACCGATTTACTCCATTTGTGCATGAAGTTCCATGTGAGTGCACTAATCCTCCAGTAGGTGTCGCTGTGAGCGTTTCGGTCGCGGTCCTCCACACATTCCCAGAAGCAGAAGAAGCCGTGCTGCAGTGTTGCTGATTGATGAGCTGAGCTTCTCCGACTCTACTAATCATCTTTACATCCCCATATTTCTGACAGGGTTTTACCCCCACAGTTCCATCTGATCCGTTGTGGGTGGATTTGAGGTGGTTAACTGCGTTCTGCTGTAAAGCTCAAGGTAAGTTACACTCGGCTAACAGTGGCTCCGTCCTAAATGGGCTTCGACTTCCTATGCTAGTGCGGTACACAGGTGGTGTCCGCACGGGTCTGAAGGTGCGTTCACACCTACCAAAGTACAAATTATACATATAATGTGGTGTCTTTTTATATATATACTGTAAATACAGGCAAAATATATAATCATTTTAATACACACACACATACACACACGCACACATATAATGATATATTATTAATATTATAGTAATATAATATACATCATGCTATTTTTCTTTTTCTGAAGTGTGTATAATTTGACCCTGTGTGTGTGTGTGTGTGTGTGTGTGTGTGTGTGTGTGTATATATATATAAAAGCATTAAAAATAAAATAAGTTATGGAAGCAGTGATCTTTGTTTCTGTGATATATTCCCCGCTCTCTCCTATGTCTGCCTGCCTGCCTGGTTTGAGAGCATCAAATGTGTGATGATCGTCCAAAGAGTGTGTGATAGTCCAGCACGGCTGCGTTCAATGACAAGAGCGCTCAAAACACATAATATCATATTAATCCATCTCACTGTTGTTCGTTTGTGAACATGCCGCACTCGCTCTCCTTAATGAACGCAGCCCTCCTGTACTATCACATGCACTCCTGTACTCGTTAGTATCGATTGATTAGAATTTATGATTGATTATAAAGTTGATGTTGAAAAACGAACATGGATTTTATCAATGCCACAGGTCGTGTCTCAAGCCTGATGCAGTGGACAGGCTTGTGTTTCTTGCTAAAAACATGTACAATGCTGTTTGATTTTATTTACCATATAAGTTTTATTTATTATTTATTTATTTATTTATTTATTTACAACTTTACAATTTAATAAAAAGTAATTTAGGTCTGCAGCTTGCACTTTACCAATCCCTCATATTTTGCTAGAATAACCAGCACTTGTAAAGTAAAGACTGGTGAAAGTTTGCACTTTATTAATCCCCAAAAGAAGTATGTATGTTGCTGTATTGATCACTGAAATATATTGTTTTCTAAAATAACAAGGAAACTTGTTAGTGAAAGTAAGTGCAGTTTTAGTCCAAATAAACAGTTCATGTTTGGTTATATTGTTTTTAGGGCTGAAGCGATTCTTCAAGTAACTCGAGTAATTTGATTTACAGAAAATGATTGAGGCAAAATCTTCTGCCTTGAAGCTTCTTTTAATTGATTTTAAAAGCTTGCGTTATGTTTTTGCGCAATTATTTGTTTGGGTGCAAGCCGCCAGTAAACACAGACGAAGAATAAGCGCTTACGTCACCCACAAAGCGGAAGGAGACGCACACAATTAGCTGTGTATTGATTTGAGAGAGCGTTCTGTTGCGGGCTGCAAAATGGAAGGGAGAGCGATAAAAAAAAAAATATCAATGAAAAATGTTTTCAGCAGCACGAAACGTTGCTTAAAAGCGCAGGGCAAGCCTCAGTTCGGAGCATGTTGACATGCTTATCTTTCTTCATTGCACTCACACGCTCCTTTAAAGACTAGTGTGCACACACACGTCCAAGAGAGAGACATTTATATTCTGATGAATATATTGACTTAAAACACAATGTACGGACTCTTGTTCCTGTCCATGGATTTTTGCATTTTAAATGTCGTCACAAAGCATCCAATAAGAAATCAGTAAAGGCTTATGTTATACCTGAGCTGTAGATTTTTACATTTTTAGTTCTGAAAGTTAAGTTGCACAACTTGGTGTTTTTGTATCATTTTTTCTTTAAATGTGTGCCTTAGTTTTTTTGATACTTTGAAATACCATTTTGTAATTTTTTTTCATCTTTAGAAAAGGCTTTAAAATAAGAATGTATGGCACTGTAATACACTTAATTCATCTCAGTCAACTTTAAGCTATTCTTTTCATTGTGAATAATGACATTGTTTATTTGTTTTGATAAAATACTGTATGCATTGAAAAAATAAAAGTTTTATAAAAAGAAAACCAATTAATCTTTGTTTCTCTTATATATACTGATCAAAAATATAAAGGAAACACTTAGTCCCAGTTTGACTAGAACGCCTCTCATATGTGTATGCAAGTTCAAGTAAAACTGGGACCAAGTGTTCTTTATTTTTTTGAGCAGTATATTTTACATTGCTGTTTAATTAAGCAAAAGTACATTTTATCCAATTACTCGATATAATTTTTGGTAGAATACTCGATTACTAAAATATTTGATAGCTACAGCCCTAGTTGTTTTTGATTAAATAAAAAAAATAATAAAAAAACATCCTATAACCTCTAGTGTTTTATTCATATTTATTCACTTTGAGAAAAATCATCATTTTAAAGTTGAAAAATTTACTTTTGTCTTAAAAACTGACAGATTCAATTTATAGGATATATCTCCCAGCTCTAACTCTGTCCATAGTGAATGTCCTTAGACACTCGTTAAATTTAATATTTGACTAGGCGGTGTTTCATTTATTAATGTTGTTAGGCATTTAATTTGTTTTCCCTTTTTTCGAAACTTGTTCAGTACCATACTAACTAACACATGTGACGTAGTTGGGACCTTCCTTCACTCGCTGCCGGTTCAAACGATGCCTTCTCTACATCGGATGTCACAGATACAGAATCTTGAAGTGAAAGTTCTCCGGTACGATCATCATTATCAGATAACGCTAGCAAAGCAGACTTGGTTCATTAACACACATTTTTGTCCATTGTGCATTCACATTTCAATCAAACTGCACCAGTTTTAGTCTGAAAGCGGACCGAGAGAGATGCAACTTTTCAAACAATGTTGGTTCGCTTGCTGGTGCACGCTGAGATTCAGATGGCAGCGTTCACACTTGGTCAAGTGAACCACACTTACAGAGCAACTGCACCGGAGCTTGTTTTAATCATTTAATCAAACCAAACAAGTCTGAACACACCATGAAATATACCTGTGGAGGTAGCTCTCAGTGTATACATACAACAAACTACTGGTGTGTTTGTATGTGTACAGACCAAAAGTTTGAACAAATTTGAACTTCTCATTCAACGAGTTTCTTTCTTGTGTTCTTTAGCCCAAACGCGTCTCTTTTGCTTGTTGCCTGTCCTTAGCAGTGGTTTCCCAGCAGATCCTCTACCATGAAGGCCTGATTCACACAGTCTCCTCTTAACAGTTGTTCTAGAGACGTGTCTGCTGCTAGAACTCTGTGTGGCATTGACCTGCTCTCTGATCTGAGCTGCTGTTAACCTGCGATTTCTGAGGCTGGTGACTGGGATGAACTTATCCTCCGCAGCAGAGGCGACTCTTGGTCTTCCTTTCCTGGGGCGGTCCGCATGTGACCCAGTTTCTTTGTAGCGCTTGATGGTTTTTGTGACTGCACTTGGGGACACTTTCAGAGTTTTCCCAATTTTTCTGACTGACTGACCTTCATTTCTTAAAGTAATGATGCCACTCGTTTTTTTCTTCACTTAGCTGCTTTTTTCTTGCCATAATATAAATTCAACCTCTTTGAAGGTGTGTCCAAACTTTTGGTCTGTATTGTATTTGTGTGTGTGTATGTGTGTGTGTGAGATATGACACTCTACATAAATGTACGAGTGTTTCTATTTGTACCGGGGTTTGAAATGATCCTTGTGGATTTGCTGATATCTTGCTGTTTGGGTAGTTCGGACAATGTTGAGTTGTCATGGTTTCACAGTTCATTGCACACGGGATGGTCTCTTTTCAAATGTGGCCCAAACACCCATGGTGCAATACAATGTATGGGTTGTACCGTGGCCTGCCTATTCTCCGTCTTGTCAAGAGTATGCGCCAAAGGATGGCCGCCTGCATCAATGCACATGGGGGACATACCCGCTATTGACTGTTGTGAATTTGTGTGTGTTAGACGCAGGTTTTTTTTGTTAAATTTACCGTGTTTAAGTTATTCTTGAAACTTTAAATCTTTGTTAATGCATGTCAGCAACCTCAAGAAATTATTTATATGAAACAAAAACAGTTTCTTAAAATAACGTTTTTTGTATATTTGTTTTTGGTTGTTTCTGTGACTAATATTAATAATATTAATAATAATAATAATAATAATAATAATAATAATATGCTCATGTGAGTTCTCCATCTTTGTGATGTCATTACCATTTTCCGGTAGCACTAAAATGTACATGTTTTAAAAGTAATGGTCACTTTGGTCCTACACGACGTATCAGAAAACCCAAATGCACAGTGTGATGTCTGACACACAGCTGTTTAGTCCCAATCCCTCGAGTTCTCATTACTGGCCATTTTTCCCATGCATCTTTTGTGGTTTAGGACCCAAGTGTGGTTTAGGACATTCCTTAAAGGTTTGAATAGATCCTTAATTGTTTCCAGTATTTTGACCCTTCTGAAGTGGTGACTTTCTTTTTTTCTTTTTTTTTTTGGCCGGGCTGTGTGTGGGGCTGTGTGTGGGGCTGTGTGTGGGGCTGTGTGTGGGGCTGTGTGTGGGGCTGTGTGTGGGGCTGTGTGTGGGGCTGTGTGTGGGGCTGTGTGTGGGGGTGTGTGTGTGGGGGTGTGTGTGTGGGGGTGTGTGTGTGGGGGTGTGTGTGTGGGGGTGTGTGTGTGGGTGTGGGGGTGGGGGTATGGATGGATAATAGAGAATAGATTTCTTACTGTTAACAATCAAAAATAGAAATGAAAGATATGGCTAAATCTCCTTTATTTGCAGAATTTACTTCATTAGCTCGTCAGCTTTTGTTTGCACTTGCGTTTTCCATTTGTTAAAACTAATTTTACATTTTATATAAAGATTTAAATGAAGGTTTCATTTTACTAGTTTATTGTTCTTATTTGTTATGTTATATTATTATTTGTTATATTATTTA